>JARQOD010003543.1:0-63653 GCA_033576555.1 Oophaga sylvatica
AACACTTCTATTGGCCCAAGATGGGGAAAGATGTGACTAACTACTGCCGCCCCTGTATCACCTGCAAAGAGGGGGGAAAGGCGGGGCCTGCTCTTAAGCCCCCTGATCCCGTTGCCAGTGATAGAGAAGCCTTTCCAGAGGATCGCGGTGGACATTGTGGGCCCGCTGCCGTCCCCAGCCGCTCTGGAAAGCAATACATCCTTACTGGGGTAGACTACGCCTACCGGTACCCGGAGGCAGTAGCTCTGTCCTCAACTAAGGCAGATAAGGTGGCAGATGCACTGGTGACCATCTTTTCACAGGTAGGATTTCCAGGGAGATGCTTTTTCGATCGGGGACCCAATTTATGTCTCGCCTAATGAAGGCTCTCTGCAGAAAAAATGCAGGTGACGCGTATGGTATCGAGTGCGTATCACCCACAGACCAATGGTTTGTGTGAACGCTTCAACGGTACCCTCAAACAGATGCTCCGCATGCTGGTTGAGCCCCAGGGGCGCGATTGGGAGTGGTACCTCCCACACCTGCTGTTTGCCTACAGAAGTCCCGCAGGCCTCGACGGGGTTCTCCTCCTTTGAGCTCCTGTATGGCAGGCGAGTCCGGGGACCCCTTGGGTTGATAAGAGAACCTGGGAAGATGAGCCAAACCCCACAGAAGTGTCCATCTGGATTATGTCATGCGCTTCCCGCGACAAGATGCAGAACTTGACGCAGTTGGTGCATGACAACATGACGCAGGCTCAGGCTGACCAGAAGCACTGATACGACCAGAACGCCCGGGAGCGGACCTACCAGGTGGGTCAAAAGGTGGGGTGCTGGTCCTGTACCAAAGGATAAGCTCAGGCAGCCGGGGAAGGCCCGTACGTCGTGCACCAAGGGCCTCAACCCAGTCACCTACATGGTCACGCTTGACCACCCTCGGGGTAGGCGCAAGGCCTTTCACGTAAAAACATGATGAAGGCCCATCACGAACGTGAAGCCTGCGTCCTACCGGTCTGCAACCTGCCCGAGGACGGGGAGGAGGATCCCCTCCTGGACATGCTGGCCCAAGCCCAGGCCAATGGGTCCATTGAGGACATGGAGGTAAATGCCTCGCTAACCGCCTCCCAGCGGTTGCCAGTTGCTGGCCACACTGGAACCCTTCCGGGCCGAGTTCACTAACCGACCCGGAAGGACCAAGTTGGCAGTCCATGAGGGGGACCCCGGGAATCACGCCCCTTTAAACGGCGGACCCCTTATCGATCTCTGAGGAGGTGCAGCAGATTATGCGCCAGGGATCCATGAGATGTTGCAGCTGGGGGTGATCCGGCCGTCCAAAAGCGCGTGGGCCTCACCTGTAGTTCTCGTGCCAAAAAAGGATCGGACCACCCGGTTCTGCGTGGACTACAGGGGGCTCAACGCCATCACTACCTCTGATGCGCACCCAAGCCACGCTCGAGGATCTGCTGGAGGGGTTGGCGAATGCCAAGTACATATCCATCATGGATTTAAGCCGGGGATACTGGCAGATTCCCTGAGCCTGCGGCGCAGGAAATCCGCCTTTATCACCCCTTTTGGACTGTACGAGTCCACGTCATGCCTTCGCATAAGAATGCCCCTGCCACTTTTCAGCGGAAGGTCAACCACCTGCTTTAGGGACTGGAGGAGTACGCTGTGGCGTACCGGACGCATCCGCTTCAGTTCCACCGGGGAGGAACACCTCAGCATCTCCAGGAGGTGCTCAAGCGTATTCGCCAGGCAGGTCTGACCATCAAGCGGAAAAGGCCAGATGGGCATGAGGAGGTCCACTACCTGGGGCACCGGGTAGGCGGGGGTTCCAAGAGCCAGAGCCCAGAAGTGGACGCGATCGTGTCCTGGCCCACCCCCAGGACCAAAAAGCAGGTGAAGTCCTTCCTGGGCACTGCAGGGTACTATAGGCGTTTCGTACCGAACTATAGCGCCATTGCAAAACCCTTGACGGACCTCACCAAGGGCGGTCTAACCCAAACAGTCAGCTGGACAGATGGCTGTGGGCGGCATTCCGGGGCTTTGAAAACAGCCCTGTGCAGCTCTCCAGTGTTGAAAGCCGTCGACAGCAGTCGGCCATTCCTGGTACAGACTGACGCCAGCGAATTTGGCCTCGGTGCTGTACTCAGCCAGGTTGATTCGGGGAACCAGGAGCACCCCGTGTTGTACCTGAGCGGAAACTTCTGCCGAGGGAAGTGGGTACTCCACCATCGAGAAGGAGTGCCTGCCATGGTCTGGGGGCTGCAACGTTTGCAGCCCTACCTGTACGGGCGGGACCTTCAAGGTGGTCACCGACCACAACCCTCTGAGCTTGGCTTGCACACAGTGTCCGGAACCAAAGGTAGGTTGCTACCTGGAAACCTTGCCCTACTGCAGTATGATTTTGCCGTACAACACAAAAAGGCGCGATCATGGGAATGCGATGGGTTGTCACGACGAGGCGAACCCGCTGAGGTGCGCAAGGCGGATTACCGAGAGGGCCTGCCTCCGTAGCGCCCAAAGGGGGAGGTGTGAAATCTACTACATTTAGCAGCTTGTGTATGCTGCGCTTCCCTTCCCCCCTCCCAGATAAGTAAGGCTCAGTGTAACCTGAGCCACCAGTGCTGGAGTTTTCCCGCCTCACCGTAGGGGGTCTCCATTGTCTTCACATGTGCTGGTCCATCCATGGCGCCATTATTAGGATTCATTCTTTTCGCTTCTAACACGGTGAGAAGTTGCGTCGAAACACGAAAGTTACTGGTTTGAATCATGCGCCGACCGGCATGTTCCCGTGGTGGGTGAATCCGTAACTCCAACAGAACCCGAAAAAATGGAAATTCCGGGTGCCCCATGAACTAGCCCACCCAAGTGTGGGCCATGGAACCGTATTTCAAATAAACATTGATAGGGCGCCATTATTCTGCTAGAGTTCCCCCGAGTTATGGTCATTTTATTTCAAGCCAACCTAGCTTTTAGCCTGGGGAGGTGGCCGAAAACCACCCCTTTGTGAGGTCAGCACCCACAGTATAAGTTGGCTGTAGCCCCCCTTGTTCAGTCCATCTTGATGTCCTGCAAAGAATTGCAAATGAATAGAGGTGCTCCTCCCCCGCCAGCCTTGCCTATACCTAGTAACATCATGTAATTCTTTCACTTTTCATCCCGTTTATTTTGTAACTGATTGTACATAACTTTTGCCTCACTTGTTACTCTTTTTATATTGTATAAGCACTGCCTTTTTTAAGGAATAAACTATAAAAATTATTGTTTGATTTCCTGCTCTATAAACGAATTTGCACGTGCCGGAGTCTACCTACGTTTTTTTGGGTTGCTACGGACCCCCTTGATAATTTTCCTAAAGTAAACCGTGCTGGTGGCAGCTTAAAAGGAAGGGGTGTAAAAGTGTTAACATGGGTGGCGCTGGCAGTGACAGCGGGGGTTATAAGGTTTTGCCTGGCCGCGGCCCGGAGTAATTTAATTCCCTCACGCAGCGGCCCAATAGCCAGCACACATCCAAGACCCCTGGCGACTAATTATCCTTGCAGTTCCCTACTGACCTGAGGGTAAGGGGGGCGCCAAGAGCTGCAAGTTCCTAAGTGGAAGTGGAAATTATAAATCCCGCAGTTTACTGGTCGGACGGCACAGCCGTCGGTGTGTGCCTTTTTTCACATTTTGCGGCACGGAGGGGTCACAACCGTGATACCCCGGCTAAAAACCCTGGGCGGACCGTGTGCCCGTTTCATCACAAGGGTCAAACTCGTGTGCGGTATATAGATGTGTAAGGTGTATCAGGCCAAACACATCGTGTGCGGTATATATGTGTAGTATATGGTGTATACAGGGTCATACCCGTTGCGGTAATAGAGTGTAGTGTAGGTGTTACAGTCAACACATCCGTCGGTATATAGAGGTAGTTTATTTTATACGGGGTATACAATCTTGCGGTATTAGAGTGTAGTATATGTTATACAGGGTCATACACATGGTGCTATTAATGTAGTTATGGTGTATACATCATACACATCGGTGCGGTATATAGAATGTAGTGTATGGTTATACAGGTCATACACACGGTGCGGTATATAAGTGTGTTATGGTGTTCAGGGTCATACACATCGTGTGCAGTAATAAAGTGTGTTAGGTGTCAAAGGGTCATACACTCGTGTGCGGTATATAATTGTATGTAGGGATACAGGGTCATACACATCGTGTGGGTATTAGGTGTATTATGGTGATACAGGTCATACAACAGTGCGGATATAATTGTATATATGGGTATACAGGGTCATCACATCGTTGCTATTAATTAGTATATGGTGTTTACAGGGTTACACATCGTGTGCGGTATATAGAGTGTATGTATGGTGATAAGGCATACCCATCGGTCGGTAATAGAGTGTAGTATATGGTTTACAGGTCAACAATCGGGCGGTATATTAGAGTAATATATGGTGTAAACAGGTCATACACATCGTGGCGGTATATAGAGTGTAGTATATGGTGTATACAGGGTCTACACATCTGTCGGTTATAGAGGTAGTATTGGTGTAACAGTCATACCCATCGTGTGGGGTTATAGAGTGTAGTATTGGTGTATACAGGTCATACACACGTGTGCTTAAATAGATTAGTGTATGGTGTATACAGGGTCATACACACGTTGCTGTATATGAGTGATATATGGTGTTACATCTACACTCGTGTTTAGGTATATAATGTGTATATGGTGTATACAGGGTCAACACTCGTGTGCGGTATATAGAGTGTAGTATATGGTGTATACAGGGTCATACACATCGGTGGGTATTAGAGTTAGTTATGGTGTATACAGGGCATACACATCGGTGCGGTATATAGAGTGTGTATATGGTGTATACAGGTCAAAACATCGGTGCGGAATATAGGGTAATATTTGGTGTAACAGGGCTACACATCGTGTGCGGTATATAGGGTAGTAATGGTGATCAGGGTCATAACACATCGTGTGCGGATATAGAGTGAGTATATGGTGTACACAGGGTTAAACAAATTTTTGCGGTAATAAGTGTAGTGTATGGTGTATACAGGTCATACAATCGTGTGCGGTAGATAAGTTAGTATAGGGGGTTTTACAGGGTCATACAAATGTGGGTAATAGAGTTAATATGGTGTATACAGGCATACACATCTGTGCGGTAATAGAGTTATAAAGGTGTATAAGGGTCATACACTCGTTGCGGTATAAGAGTGTAATATTGGTTATACAGGCATACAACTGTCGGTTTATAAGTGTGTATATGGTGTATACATCATACACTCGTGTGCGGTAATAGTGTAGTATATGTGTATACAGGTCATACACTCGTGTGCGGTATATAGAGTGAGTATTGGTGTTACAGGTCATACAATCGTTGCGGTAATAATGTAGGTTGGTGTATACTCATACAATGGTGCGGTATATAGGTGAGTATATGGTGTTACAGGTCAACCATCGGTGCTATATGAGGTAGTTATGGTTTATCAGGGTCATACCATCGGTGCGTATTGAGTTGTATATTTGTATCCAGGGTCATACACATCGTGTGCGGTATATAGGTTTAGTATTGGTGTATACAGGTCAATACACATCGTGTGCGGTATATAGAGTGTAGTATATGGTGTATACAGGTCATACCATCGTGTGCGGTATATAAGTGTTATTATTGGTGTATACAGGGTCATCCCCATCGTGTCAGTTATAAAGTGTAGGTATGGTGTACACGGGTCATACACATCGTGTGCGGTATATAGAGTGAGTGTATGGTTTCAGGTCATACACTCGGTGCGGTATTAGAGTGTAGTTATGGTGTATCAGGGTCATACAATCTGTGGGTATAAAGTGTAGTAAAATTGTTATCGGGTCATACAGATCGGTGCGGTATAAAATTAGTGTAGGTGTAACGGTCATAACATCGTGTGCGGTATATAATTAGTTTGGGGTTTTAAATAGTATACACATCGGGCTATATAGATGTAGAATGGGGTATACAGGGTCAAAAAAAACATAGTGGTGCGGTATTAGAGTGTAAGTATATGGGGTATACGGTCTACACATCTGTGCGTATGAGAGTGTAGTAAGTGTATACAGGGTATACAGATCGTGGCATATTTAATTAGTATATGGTGTAACAGGGTCATACACATTGTGTGCGGTTTATAAGTGTATTATGGTGAACAGGTCATACACATCGTGTGCGGTTATAATGTATTTATGGGTATACAGGGTCATACAATAGTGGCGGTATAAAAGTGTAGTATATGTGATAACAGGGGCATACAATCGTGGCTTATAGTTAGAATTGGGGAACAGGGCAACACACGTGGCGTTATAGAGTTGGTTTTGGGAACAGGCATCACATCGTGGGGTATAAGAGTTGTTATGGTTATAAGGGCATCACATCGGTTTTCGGATTAAGGGTGTATGGTGGAACAGGTCATCCATCGGGTTTCGGTTATAGAGGTAAATGGTGTATACAGGGAAACACCATTTGCGGGGTATAAGGAAATATGGTGATACAGGGCTACACATCGGTTTGGGAATGAGGGAAAAGGTGTAACAGGGGCATACACACGTGTGCGGTATATAGAGTGAAAAGGGTTTTACAGGGTCAACAACGGGGCGGTTTAAAAAGTTGTATATGGGATACAGGGCTACCCATCGGGGCGGTATAAGAGGTAGATTGGTTTTAAAAGGGGCACACATGGTGCGGGGTAAGAGTGTAGTTATGGTGTATACAGGTCATAAACTCGTTGCGGGATATAGGTGTGTTAGGGTTCAGGTCATCAATCGGGGATATAAGGTATATATGGGTATACGGCATACACATCGTGTGCGGTTTTAGATGAGTTAGGGGGATCCCGGGCTACACATCTTGCGGTATATAGAGGTTATATGTGTATACAGGGTCATACACATGTGTGCGGTATATAGAGTGTAGTATATGGTGTATACAGGTCATACACATCGTGTGCGGTATATAGAGTGTAGTATATGGTGTATACAGGGTCATACACATCGTGTGCGGTATATAGAGTGTAGTAAATGGTGTATACAGGGTCATACACATTGGTGCGGTATATAGGAGTGTAGTGTATGGTGTATACAGGTCATACACATCGTGTGCGGTATATAGAGTGTAGTATATGTGTTTTATACAGGTCATAGCACATCGTGTGCGGTATATAGAGTGTAGTATAATGGTGTATAAGTCATACACATCGTGTGCGTATATAGAGTGTAGTATATGGTGTATACAGGGTCATACACATCGTGTGTGGTAATAGAGTGTAGTTATGGTGTATACAGGTCATACACATCGTGTGCGGTTAAATAGAGTGTAGTATATGGTGTATACAGGTCATACACATCGTGTGCGTATATAGAGTGTAGTGTAATGGTGTATACAGGGTCATACACATCGTGTGCTTATATAGAGTGTAGTATATGGTGTATACAGGTCATACACATCGTGTGAGGTATATAGAGTGTAGTATATGGTGTATACAGGGTCATACACATCGTGTGCGGTATATAGAGTGTAGTATATGGTGTATACAGGTCATACACACGTGTGCGGTATATAGATGTAGTGTATGGTGTATACAGGTCATACACATCGTGTGCTGTATATAGAGTGTAGTATAATGGTGTATACAGGGTCATACACATCGTGTGCGGTATATAGAGTGTAGTGTATGGTGTATACAGTCATACACATCGTGTGCGGTATATAGAGTGTAGTATATGTGTATACAGGGTCATACACATCGTGTGCGGTATATAGAGTGTAGTATATGGTGTATACAGGGTCATACACATCGTGTGCGGTATATAGAGTGTAGTTATGGTGTATACAGGTCATACACATCGTGTGCGGTTAAGAGTGTGTAGTATATGGTGTATACAGGTCATACACATCGTGTGCGGTATATAGAGTGTAGTATATGGTGGTATACAGGTCATACACATCGTGTGCGGTATATAGATGTGTAAATATGGTGTATACAGGTCATACACACATGTGCGGTATATAGAGTGTAATATATGGTGTATACAGGGCTACACATCGTGTGCGGTATATAGAGTGTAGTATAATGGTGTATACAGGGTCATACACATCGTGTGCGTATATAGAGTGTATATATGGTGTATACAGGGTCATACACATCGTGTGCGTATATAGAGTGTAGTATATGGTGTTATACAGGTCATACACATCTGTGCGGTATATAGAGTGTAGTATATGGTGTATACAGGGTCATACACATCGTGTGCGGTATATAGGTGTAGTATATGGTGTATACAGGTCATACACATCGTGTGCGGTATATAGAGTGTAGTTATGGGTATACAGGGTCATACACATCGTGTGCGTATATAGAGTGTAGTATATGGTGTATACAGGTCATACACATCGTGTGCGGTATATATGAGTGTATATATGGTGTATACAGGGTCATACACATCGTGTGCGGTATATAAGTGTAGTATATGGGTATACAGGGTCATACAGATCGTGTGCGGTATATAGAGGTAGTATATGGTGTATACAGGGTCATACACATCGTGTGCGGTATATAGAGTGTAGTATATGGTGTATACAGGTCATACACATGTGTGCGGATATAGAGTGTAGTGTATGGTGTATACAGGGTCATACAATCGTGTGCGGTATATAGAGTGTAGTATATGGTGTATACAGGTCATACACATCGTGTGCGGTATATAGAGTGTATATATGGTGTATACAGGTCATACACATCGTGTGCGGTATATAAGTGTAGTATATGGTGTATAACAGGTCATACACATCGTGTGCGGTAATAAGAGTGTAGTATATGGTGTATACAGGTCATACACATCGTGTGCGGTATATATGAGTGTAAGTATATGGTTGTATACAGGTCATACACATCGTGTGCGGTATATAGAGTGTAGTGTATGGTGTATACAGGGTCATACACATTGTGTGCGTTATAGAGTGTAGTATAATGGTGTATACAGTCATACACATCGTGTGAGGTATATAGAGTGTAGTATATGGTGTATACAGGGTACATACACATCGTGTGCGGTATATAGAGTGTAGTATATGGTGTATACAGGTCATACACATCGTGTGCGGTATATAAGGTGTAGTATATGGTGTATACAGGGTCATGCACATCGTGTGCGGTATATAGAGTGTAGTATATGGTGTATACAGGGTCATACACATCGTGTGCGGTATATAGAGTGTAGTAATATGGTGTATACAGGGTCATACACATCGTGTGCGTATATAGAGTGTAGTGTATGGTGTATACAGGTCATACACATCGTGTGCGGTATATAGAGTGTAGTGTATGGTGTATACAGGGTCATAAACATCGGTGCGGTATATAGAGTGTAGTATATGGTGTATATACAGGTCATACACATCGTGTGCGGTATATAGAGTGTAGTATATGGTGTATACAGGGTCATACACATCGTGTGCGGTATATAGAGTGTAGTGTATGGTGTATACAGGTCATACACATCGTGTGCGGTATATAGAGTGTAGTATATGGTGTATACAGGGTCATACACATCGTGTGCGGTATATAGAGTGTAGTATATGGTGTATACAGGGTCATACACATCGTGTGCGGTATATAGAGTGTAGTATATGGTGTATACAGGGTCATACAATCGTGTGCGGTATATAGAGTGTAGTATATGGTGTATACAGGGTCATACACATCGTGTGCGGTATATAGAGTGTATTATGGTGTATACAGGGTCATACACATCGTGTGCAGTATATAGAGTGTAGTATATGGTGTATACAGGGTCATACACAATCGTGTGCGGTATATAGAGTGTAGTATATGGTGTATACAGGGTCATACACATCGTGTGCGGTATATAGAGTGTAGTGTATGGTGTATACAGGTCATACACATCGTGTGCGGTATATAGAGTGTATATACACTGCTGTATTATACTTTTCATATACAGGTTATAATGCCTCTTATTCTTTGTATAGAGGTTAGTGTGCCATGTATAATATATGGTATATACAGCGTAGTGTCACATACACTGCTGTATTATACAATATACTACAGTTCTAATGCTCCATACCTAATATGCAGGATAATGTACAGTGTATATGATGTAACCTGTATAAGATGTGACATTGGCTTGCCCCCCCCTAGTTTTGATCCTGGGTACGCCCATGCTAGCTGCCGGTGGTGTGAGTCTGATATGGGGCCTGCCGCCACCTCAGGCGCCGCTATGAGAGGAGGTGGGACGGGCCCCGAGCAGTCCGGCACTTCCGCGTTATGTGACGTGGGGGCGTTGTGCGCGCTCTCACGTCACATGCAAGGCTGGCGTGGTGGACGTCGGAGCATGGAGGACGGAGCGGCGCGCGGAGCAGAAGAGCTGGAGGACGCAGTCACCTGAGGATTGGCAGATTGGTAAGTATGCTTGCTGAGTCTGACTCTCTTTTACAGAGACGTGGCAGCCGCAGCTTCCCGTCCCGGCACTTGAGGAGAGGGGGGAGAGCGGAGGGGGGAGGTGTGAGTGTGTCAGGGGCCTCAGGCCCCAGTACACAGCGGGCCACATTAGAGGCCCCAGGAAGCAGCAGGCCCCTATTGGGGCCCTAGGAAACAGCAGGCCCCATTAGGGGCCTAGGTCCAAAGAAACTGCAGCCCATTAGGCTTGGCTCCAGAAATCTGCAGGCCCAAGGCCCTAGGGCCCCAGGAAACTGCAGGCCCCATCAGGGACCTAGGGCCCCAGGAAACTGCTGAATAAGGTAATTATGTTGCATTATTCTTGTGAAGAAGAAATTTGTAATCTAGCCCATAAATTGCTTTCAAAACAGATGATTTATTCAGTAGAACAAAAGTACGGTATTACAGAACAATCTTAGATTATTCTGTATACCGGACTGTTGTTCTACTGAATAAATCATCTGTTTTGAAAGCAATTTATGGGCTAGATTACAAGTTTCTTCACACATTTACTCTGGAGCAAAGCCTACCTTCATCACTACCTCAGTTGCTTCCTGGGAGTTGGTTCTTTTCTGTTATTTCACTATCATTAGTCCAAAAACCTCTAATTTTGGATAATAAAGGTATCTTTCTTAACACAACTTGAGTAGACCGGGATTGGCAACGCGCGCGCGGGGGGGGGGGGCCCATTGTGAAGTTTGCTGTGGGGCCCTGCCGTTCCTAGTTACGCCCCTGGTTTGATACCAATCTCTCCTTCGCCTCCCATATACAATCTCTTGCCCGCTCTTGCCGCCTACACCTAAAGAATATCTCTAGAATCCGCCCTTTTCTCACCATGGAAACAACAAAAGCCTCACTGTAGCATTGATCCACTCCCGCCTGGACTACTGCAACGCTCTATTACTTGGCCTCCCCATACCTCGACTATCCCCTCTCCAGTCCATCCTTAATGCAGCAGCCAGGGTCATCCATCTGGCTAATCGCTACTCGAATGCGAGTCCAGCTCTTCGCCATCAAATTACACATAGCTGCCCTATTCATTATAGGAATCCAATTACAAAGTACTGGTTCTCCCCACAAAGCTCTCCACAGTGCAGCACCCCCATACAATCTCCTCCCGTCATTTCTATCTATCTATGGCCTAACCGACTGCTGCGCTCTGCAAATGACTCTCGACTAACCTCTGCAGTAATCCGTACCTCCCACTCCCACTCCAATACTTCTCCCGCACTGCGCCAATCCTCTGGAATGCTCTACCCCAAGAAATTATGACTATCCACATGTCACGTTTGGGGACTTCAGCCGCCCACCGTGGCGTGGGGCGGGATCCCTCGGGTACGAAATCTGGACCCTCCATACCATAGAGGAGGACCCGGTCCTACCCATACTTAGGGACTGGCAGAGACCGGGGTTTACTAAAGTAAATACGTGAAGACACACAGTACATAACTCAAACATGAGACGAGGTTATCAGAATCACGAACTCAGGAACACGAACTGAACTTCAGGAACACGGAAACAGGAACACGGACACAGGAACACGGACTGGACATCAGGAACACGGACACCGGAACACCAGCTGGATCTCAGGAAACAGAACACTGGCATCGGACTCCGGACATCTGGCAACGATCGACAGGTTCCGGACATTGGCCTGCGGACATCAGTCTCCGGACATGAGGCCACAGTATCAGACTAGGGACATCTGGCAACGATCGGCAGGCTCCGGACATCAGGCAGGAAAGGATCGGATCCGAACATCTGGAAGTGATCTGAAAAGGAATCCAAGCGGTCTGGTGCAAGTCCCACCAGGCTCAACTGGAGCCGGGCGGGGATTGCACCAAAAGCAAGCTGAGCACAGAGTAACAGAAACTCAGCACACCCACACCGGACTCCTCCTTCCAAGATGAACCCAGGTAGTATCAAAGGAAGTCAGTAGCAAAGTCTCACAGTCACTAGGCACTGGGTTCAGGATACAGAAGGATTCAGGAACATTACACAGCAGACACAGTTCAGACTGTCAGGTACAGGACAGGTACAGGATCAGAGATACGAGCCTAGAATTACCGCCTCTAGGAAAGGCACAGGAACGAGTTCAGGATCAGGGATACGAGCCTAGAATTACCGCCTCTAGGAAAGGCACAGGAATACGAGCCTAGAATTACCGCCTCTAGGAATAGCACAGGAACGAGTTCAGGATCACCAAACAGGACAAGGGAATCAGCTCTCCAGAGCTGATCAGACTCAGAGCAGGAGCTGAACACACACACACACAAGGCTAGGTTCAGAAGCTATGTGAGTAGCAAAGGCCCCGCCCATAAGTGCAGGAAGCCTTTATATATGAGCTGCCCCTCAGCAATTGGCTGGGGACAGAATTTCAGGTACACACACTAACCCTGATAAAAGCAGGGCAGGTGTGGCCTGCGCACCCAATGAGAGCCAGACATAAGCACAGCAAGGGCACCTGGAAATGGCTGCAGCCCAAACCCACGTAGCAAGCTGTTGTGAATGGGTTTGAGATGAGTTCTGAGCAGAGGCTCCCTCTGGTGGTTACAAGCGGTGCTAGTGAAGATTGTGAGGACTGGGAATCAGGTGTTACTGACTGGTCTTATATAAGGGAGTCACTTTCCCATCAGGGTTGCCGGTGATCAATTGTTCTGGTCTGAATCCTTCATTCCAGTTTCCCTTGTAGCCTGCTGTGTCCGTGTCTGCATCTCCTGCTTACAGATAAGACTTTTACTTCTTTTGTGTTTGTGCTATATTTTTGCATTTTGTCCTGCACTTCTTTGGGGGCCTTCAGGGTCCCCTCCGGGGGCTTCTGCCCTCTCAGTTTAGTTCAGCCACTGATTTTGTTCTTTTGCTTTTTCCAGTTTTTTCAGTGGCTGCTGTTTTGTTTTTGTTACACCAGAGAACTAATTTAGGTGGTAGAGGTCGTGTGATCTCAGGTGATTTTGAAATTAGTAGAGTTGGTGCTTTTCAGGGTTTTCTGGGATTGCAGTAAGTACCCTTCCTATCCTTTTCTATTTAGATAGTTTGGGCCCCAGCGTTTGCTCATACTATTTTCTTTCTGTGTCAGTATTTCGTCTTGTCTAACCGCCATTACATGTTTGGGGGCTTTCTGTTATCTTTGGGGTTCTGCTCCGGGGCAGATAGCTTTCCTATTTCTATCTTTAGGTGTAGTTAGTTTCTCAGGCTGTGACGAGGCGTCTAGGACCAACGTAGGAACGCTCCACGGCTGCCTCTAGTTGTGGTGGTTAGTCAGGGTACTGCAATCTCATAGATTCCAACTTCTCTGGTGTATTGCCTTTTTTACCTGCACTCCTCAGCTACCGAAACATAACAGTATCACCGGCCTAAAAATTGAAATTGTATGGTACTCACAGAAGGAAAAAAAATATTGTGAAAGAAAAAAGTTGTCAGAGTTGTCAGAGATATTTTTCTGTTTGTTGCATTTTTTTTTTTTTTCCTCTGTATCTCTGGGTGCTGGGGAGGATCTTTTCTCCCAATGGAGTTTGCACAGTTGTCTGGCCGTGTGGATCAGCTTGCCACTGAGGTTCAGAGTATTGCTGCATATCTTGCTAGGTTGCCTGTTGTGGAACCTAGGATTCCCATGCCAGATTTGTTTTTAGGGGATCGAGCTAAGTTTCAGAATTTCAAAAATAATGTAAATTGTTTTTTGCCTTAAAATCTAAGTCCTCAGGAAACGCAGCGCAGCAGGTTCAAATTATTATCTCTCTCCTGCGCGGCGATCCTCAGGATTGGGCTTTTTCCCTGATACCTGGGGATCCTGTTTTGAGTGATGTTGATGCGTTTTTTCAGGCTTTGGGGTTATTGTACGATGAGCCTAATGTCACTGATCAAGCTGAAAAAAACTTGTTGGCATTAAATCAGGGGCTTGATGACGCTGAGTTATACTGTCAGAGATTCCGTAGGTGGGCAGTCCTGACCAAATGGAATGACGACGCTTTGGCGGCCCTTTTCCAGAAGGGTCTGTCAGATAATGTAAAGGATGTTATGGTGGGATTCCCTGTCCCCTCTGGTCTCAATGATTCTATGTCATTAGCGATTCAAATTGACAGACGTTTGCGTGAGCGGAGAAGTATGCGTGGAATGGTGTTGCCTTGTGAACCAGCTTCTGAACCCATGCAGTGTGATAGAGTGGTGTCTGGGGCACAGCGTCATGAGTTTCAAAAGCGCAATGGGTTATGTTTCTACTGTGGTGATGCCTCTCATGCTATTTCAGTCTGCCCTAAGCGGGGAAGACGTTTTGCACGCTCAGTTGTCTTGGGTAGTGTTCAGACTAAGTTTTTATTAACTGTCACTCTGATATGCTCTCTGTCCTCATTTTCTGCTCAGGCTTTCGTTGATTCTGGAGCAGCTATTAACCTGATGGATTATGATTTTGCTAAACGTTGTGGGTTTCCCTTGATACCCCTACAGAAGTCTATTCCCCTACTGGGGATCGATTCTACCAATTTGGCTGAGAATAAACCCCAGTTTTCTACTCAGGTGATAATGAGGGTTGAACCTGATCACCAGGAGTGCTGCAAATTTTTGGTTCTATATAATCTGCATGACATTATCGTGCTGGGTTTCCCTTGGTTACAGTCTCATAATCCTGTTTTGGATTGGAAATCTGTGTCTGTAACCAGTTGGGGCTGCCAATGTGTTAATACCAACACTCCTGTTTTTTCTGCCTCCCCCAGGCTCAGGATGTTCCTGACTTTTTGTTTGATTTTTCTGATGTGTTTAGCGAAAGTAAATCTGCATCCTTGCCTCCCCATAGGAGCTATGACTGCGCTATTGAATTAGTGCCGGGTAGTAAATTCCCTAAAGGTCGCCTTTTTAACTTGTCTGTACCTGAACATGACGCTATGCGGTCTTATATCAAGGAATCATTGGAGAAGGGTCATATCAGACCATCCTCTTCACCTTAGGTGCCGGTTTTTTCTTTGTGGCCAAAAAAGATGGTTCATTAAGGCCGTGTATTGATTATCGTCTCTTGAACAATATTACTGTGAAATATCAATACCCGTTACCCTTGATTTCTGACCTGTTTTCCAGGGTGAAAAACGCTACTTGGTTTACCAAGCTTGACCTCAGGGGGGCGTATAACCTTATTCGCATTAAGCACGGAGATGAATGGAAGACGGCATTCAATACCCCTGAAGGGCATTTTGAGTACCTAGTGATGCCCTTTGGGCTCACTAATGCTCCTTCCGTCTTCCAGTCCTTCATGAATGACATTTTCAGGGATTTTGTGGACAAATTTCTGATTGTTTATTTGGATGATATCTTGATTTTTTCTAATGACTGGGACTCTCATGTGAAACATGTTCGAACTGTATTCCAGATTTTGAGAGAGAATGCTCTGTATGTGAAGGGATCAAAGTGTCTTTTTGACGTACAGAGGATCTCATTTCTGGGATTCATTTTGTCCCCATCTGTTATTGAAATGGACCCGGTCAAGGTTCAGGCCATCTGTGATTGGGTCAACCTACTTCATTAAAGGCTCTTCAGAGATTTTTGGGTTTTGCCAATTTTTATCGTAAATTTATTGGTAATTTCTCGGTTATTGTTAACCATTAACTGATTTGACCAGAAGGGGTTCTGATGTGGTGAATTGGCCTCCTGAGGCAGTCTCTGCATTTCAGGAACTTAAGCAGAGATTCACTTCTGCTCCTGTTCTATGGCAGCCTGATGTTTCTCTGCCATTTCAGGTGGAGGTTGATGCCTCTGAAATTGGGGCAGGTGCCGTTTTGTCCCAAAAAGATCCAGAGACCTCTAAAAGTAACCCTTGTGCCTTTTTCTCTCGAAAATTTTCTCCTACTGAACGTAATTATGACGTAGGTAATCGGGAGTTATTGGCCATGAAGTGGGCTTTTGAAGAGTGGAGACATTGGCTGGAGGGAGCCAAACATCAGGTGGTGGTCCTTACGGACCATAAGAATCTGGTCTATCTGGAATCTGCCAAGCGACTCAATCCTAGACAGGCCAGGTGGGCCTTGTTTTTCACACGTTTTAATTTTGTGGTTTCCTTTCTTCCTGGCACTAAGAATGTTAAGGCGGATGCCCTCTCGAGGAGTTTCCTTGCGGACTCTCCTGAGTTATCTGATCCTTCTGTTATTTTGAAAGAGGGTGTAGTTCTTTCCGCCATCTCGCCCAATTTGAGACTTGCTCTGGAGGGGTGTCAGGAGGATAGGCCCGAGCGCTGCCCTGTTGGAAAATTGTTTGTCCCGGACCAATGGAAAAAGAGTGTGATGTCTGAGATTCATTGTTCCGCATTGGCTGGGCATCCCGGAATTTTTGGTACCAGAGACTTGGTTAGTCGGTCCTTTTGGTGGCCTACCTTGTCTCGTGATGTCAGGGAATTTGTGCAGTCCTGCGGGACTTGCTCTCGCTCCAAGCCTTGCTCTCGCTCTAGTGGTTTGTTGATGCCATTGCCTGTGCCCAAGAGACCATGGACCCATATCTCTATGGATTTCATTTCCGATCTTCCTGTTTCTCAGAGAATGACCACCATCTGGGTAATTTGTGATAGGTTTTCCAAAATGATACATATTGTGCCATTACCTAAGTTGCCTTCCTCCTCTGAATTGGTGCCGTTGTTCCTTCAGCACGTGGTTCGTTTACACGGCATTCCTGAGAACATTGTGTCTGACAGAGGAGTCCAGTTTGTTTCCAGATTTTGGAGGACTTTTTTGTCTAAACTGGGTGTTCAATTGTCTTTCTCCTCGGCATTTCATCCTCAGACCAATGGTCAAACTGAGAGAACAAACCAGACATTGGAGACTTATCTAAGATGCTTTGTGTCTGCTGATCAGGATGACAGGGTCTCTTTTTTGCCTTTGGCTGAGTTTGCTCTTAATAATAGGGCTAGCTCTGCCACTTTGATGTCTCCGTTTTTCTGTAATTCTGGGTTTCACCCTCGATTTTCTTCAGGACAGACGGAGGCTTCTGTCTGTCCAGGTGTTGACTCTGTTGTGGAGCGTATGCAACAGATTTGGGACCAGGTAGTGGAGAGGTTGTCCCTCTCTCAGGAGAAGGCCCAGCGGTTTGCTAACCGGCATAGGACTGATGGTCCTCGGTTTAAAGTGGGGGACTTGGTATGGTTGTCCTCAAAGAATATTCCTATGAGAGTAGCATCTCCTAAATTTAAGCCTAGGTTCATTGGACCTTATAAGATCATGGAGATTATTAATCCTGTTTCTTTTCGTTTGTTTCTTCCAGGGACATTTAAGATCCATAACGTGTTCCACAAGTCCTTGTTGAAGAGGTTTGTTGAGCCAGTGGTTCCTGCTGCTGTGCCTCCTGACCCTGTTTTGGTTGAGGGCAATCTGGAGTATGTGGTTGAGAAAATATTGGATTCTCGTTTTTCTAGACGGAAACTCCAGTATTTGGTTAAATGGAGAGGTTATGGTCAGGAAGACAATTCTTGGGTGTTTGCTTCGGACATCCATGCTAGGAGACTTATCCGTGCGTATCATAGAACTCATCCTGACCGACCTGGTTGCTCAAATGAGGGTTCGGTGACCCCTCCTCAAGGGGGGGTACTGTTGTGAATGGGTTTGAGATGAGTTCTAAGCAGAGGCTCCCTCTGGTGGTTACAAGCGGTGCTAGTGAAGATTGTGAGGACTGGGAATCAGGTGTTACTGACTGGTCTTATATAAGGGAGTCATTTTCCCATCAGGGTTGCCGGTGATCAATTGTTCTGGTCTGAATCCTTCATTCCAGTTTCCCTTGTAGCCTGCTGTGTCGTGTCTGCATCTCCTGCTTACAGATAAGACTTTTGCTTCTTTTGTGTTTGTGCTATATTTTTGCATTTTGTCCTGCACTTCTTGGGGGCCTTCAGGGTCCCCTCCGGGGGCTTCTGCCCTCTCAGTTTAGTTCAGCCACTGAGTTTTGTTCTTTTGCTTTTTCCAGTTTTTTCAGTGGCTGCTGTTTTTATTTTGTTACACCAGAGAACTAATTTAGGTGGTAGAGGTCGTGTGATCTCAGGTGATTTTGAAATTAGTAGAGTTGGTGCTTTTCAGGGTTTTCTGGGATTGCAGTAAGTACCCTTCCTATCCTTTTCTATTTAGATAGTTTGGGCCCCAGCGTTTGCTCATACTATTTTCTTTCTGTGTCAGTATTTCGTCTTGTCTAACCGCCATTACATGTTTGGGGGCTTTCTGTTATCTTTGGGGTTCTGCTCCGGGGCAGATAGCTTTCCTATTTCTATCTTTAGGTGTAGTTAGTTTCTCAGGCTGTGACGAGGCGTCTAGGACCAACGTAGGAACGCTCCACGGCTGCCTCTAGTTGTGGTGGTTAGTCAGGGTACTGCAATCTCATAGATTCCAACTTCTCTGGTGTATTGCCTTTTTTACCTGCACTCCTCAGCTACCGAAACATAACAGCAAGCCATGCAGCAGTGCAGAGGAACTTGCAACCTAAGGGTAGCTTTCACAGCAGTAGCCAGGGACCGCACATGCGGGTGATCATGCAGCGCAGCGGAGACACCCACGCATGTACGGTTACGCAGAGTAGCTGGGAACTGAGCATCATCCATACAGGTAACGGATATCAGTATCCCAGCTATATTAGGGGGAAAAGGAGAAAAAGGGTTAAAGTACCGACATACATGTCACAACATGACATTTTCCCCTCTAAAGCCCCCTCTCTGAAGTCCCAAGAAAAAAAAATACTCAGAAACTTTTCTTGGGATAAGCGGTAAGTCTCAGTTCACATGCAGCAGAGTTCATTGCTCCAGAAATCCAAACCGAAATGAAGCACAAGAGTGAGCAATCTAGTCTACTACCAGCTGGGATCTGAGCCATCTCATCCGCCGGCCAGGCGGGGCTCGGAAAAAGTCCTACCGTCCATACATGCTCAGCTGAGTCCAAGGCCTTAGCTTCTGTCACGTTTGGGGACTTCAGCCGCCCACCGTGGCGTGGGGTGGGATCCCTCGGGTACGAAATCTGGACCCTCCATACCACAGAGGAGGACCCGGTCCTACCCATACTTAGGGACTGGCAGAGACCGGGGTTCTGTGCCAGCTGAGCATGAGGACAAGATAGAAACACGTAGGACTTGTTCACACCGCACAACTTCAGATATAGTGAAGCAAAGTTTACTAAAGTAAATACGTGAAGACACACAGTACATAACTCAAACATGAGCGAGGTTATCAGAATCACGAACTCAGGAACATGAACTGAACTTCAGGAACACGGAAACAGGAACACGGACTGTACATCAGGAACACGGACACCGGAACACCGGCTGGATCTCAGGAAACAGAACACTGACATCGGACTCCGGACATCTGGCAACGATCGACAGGTCTTGGACATCGGCCTGCGGACATCAGTCTCCGGACATGAGGCCACAGTATCAGACTAGGGACATCTGGCAACGATCGGCAGGCTCCGGACATCTGGCAACGATCGGCAGGCTCCGGACATCAGGCAGGAAAGGATCGGATCCGGACATCTGGAAGTGATCTGAAAAGGAATCCAAGCGGTCTGGTGCAAGTCCCACCAGGCTCAACTGGAGCCGGGCGGGGATTGCACCAAAAGCAAACTGAGCACAAAGTAACAGAAACTCAGCACACCCACACCGGACTCCTCCTTCCAAGATGAACCCAGGTAGTACCAAAGGAAGTCAGTAGCAAAGTCTCACAGTCACTAGGCACTGGGTTCAGGATACAGAAGGATTCAGGAACATTACACAGCAGACACAGTTCAGACTGTCAGGTACAGGACAGGTACAGGATCAGAGATACGAGCCTAGGATTACCGCCTCTAGGAAAGGCACAGGAACGAGTTCAGGATCAGGGATACGAGCCTAGAATTAGCGCCTCTAGGAAAGGCACAGGAATACGAGCCTAGAATTACCGCCTCTAGGAATGGCACAGGAACGAGTTCAGGATCACCAAACAGGACAAGGGAATCAGCTCTCCAGAGCTGATCAGACTCAGAGCAGGAGCTGAACACACACACACACAAGGCTAGGTTCAGAAGCTATGTGAGTAGCTAAGGCCCCGCCCATAAGGCAGGAAGCCTTTATATATGAGCTGCCCCTCAGCAATTGGCTGGGGACAGCATTTCAGGTACACACACTAACCCTGATAAAAGCAGGGCAGGTGTGGCCTGCGCACCCTATGAGAGCCAGACATAAGCACAGCAAGGGCACCTGGAAATGGCTGCAGCCCAAACCCACGTAGCAAGCCATGCACCAGTGCAGAGGAACTTGCAACCTAAGGGTAGCTTTCACAGCAGTAGCCAGGGACCGCACATGCGGGTGATCATGCAGCGCAGCGGAGACACCCACGCATGTACGGTTACGCAGAGGAGCTGTGAACTGAGCATCATCCATACAGGTAACGGATATCAGTATCCCAGCTATATTAGGGGGAAAAGGAGAAAAAGGGTTAAAGTACCGACATACATGTCACATGACACCACAATTTGCATGGTTTCAGGCACTCCCTCAAAACACATTTGTTCAGAGCGGCCTATCACATTCACTAATCAAAGTCATTCTATGTGTAAGTGTGTGTGTAGCCCATTCACTATCTCCATCCATCCCTCACTCCCTCAAGATGGCTGGACCATCATTGTAAATGCACCATTGTATATACACACCTGTACTTTGTATCTCCCCCAACTCATTGTAGATTGTAAGCTCTCACGAGCAGGGGCGGCTGATTTTGCTTTAATTATTGTATTATTAACGTTGTTACTTATGACTTGTGTTTAGAAACTGTTAAACTGTAAAGCGCTGCGGAATATGTTGGCGCTATATAAATAAAGATTATTATTATTATGACACAGTTGGATGCCTTTGTGTCTGGAATGGAGTGGTTGTCCGAGTTGTCAGGTCTTTGTTTTGTTTTGTATCTGTTTGTATAGAGTCCTGAATTGAGGCGCAATCTGTGTAGTTTCTTTTCCTTGTTATGAAAGGTCCGTAGTTTGTTGTAGTATTGTTGCAGGAAAGATGTGTATCTTAGTACCATGTTAGCCAGTAGATAGAAAAATATTTAGACTTTAGAGTCCTCAGTGGTTAATACCTTTTAATGGTAACTGAAAAAATGGTAACAAATTGCAGCTTTCGAGACTACTCAGGTCTCTTCATCAGGCAAAGACTAATACAACATCTGAAGAATCACATATTTATACACAACAGGACATAGGAATATGCAATAGATAAGACAAGTGACGTAAAGCAGAACTGTCATTATGGGAGAGGGATAAACATAAATATTGGAACAGTTCATAGATAAGGAGTGTGAAAGTTTTATTGCCCTCTGATTGGGGTCTGGTAATGTTTTGTGATGCTCCCACAGGGTTTTGGGAGCAAATTCCTTAATTGATGTAAAAAGTCATAAATCCATGGGATATGTTCATTCCAGCATTGAGAGAGTCAAAGGTCATCATCAGTTTGTATTCACAAACTCTCCTGTGTCTCTAAGATGTGAAATTACCTTTCAATACAAGTAATTTCATGTCCATGGTGCTGTGATCAGGGAGACAAAAGTGTTTGGCTACAGGTAGATCCATTCTTTTTTCTCTTATTGTGTGGCGATGAGAATTTATCCTTGTTCTCAGTTTTTGCCCTGTCTCCCCACATACAGACCCCCAGTTGGACATTTAGTACATATAATTAGGTACACCACATTAGATGTGATGCAGCTGAAAGTACCTGGGATCTTGTAGTCCTGATGGGAGTTGGGGATCTTTATCTTATCCGTGGTCATTATAAATGGACAGGTTTTACATTTTTCTGGTTGCAAGGAAAGGTTCCTGCAGCTGTTGGAGAGGACAGGGAGCTTCTGACAATGATGCTTCTTAGATTTGGGGGCTGCCTAAAACACAGTAGTGGGGAGTCTGGAAATATGGATTGTAATCGGGCATCTTTTTGTAGTAAAGGTTGTAGTTTCCATGCAGCTCCCCTTAGCATCTCCAGATTTGGATTGTAGGTGACCACTAGAGGCACCCGGTTATTTTCTTCTTTAGCTTTGTAATGTAATGTAGCAGGTGATTCCTTGATATTCTGGTGGCTCTTGTAATTTGGTTTTCAATTGTTCTTGGATGGTAGCCCTGATTTAAAAAGGTCTTTCTGAGGCGACCAAGGTGTTCATCTCTATCCATGGGGTTGGAACATATACGGTTGTATCTGATGGCTTGGCTGTAGACAATAGAGTTTTTTATGTGTTTTGGATGGAAACTGTCCCATTTAAGGTATGTTGGATGGTCGACTGGCTTCTGATACAGGGATGTCTCTATTTCATTGTTCTTTAGCTTAATGATGGTGTCCAAAAAGTTAATTTCAGTGCTGGAGTAGTTGAGTGTTAAGTTGATGGTGGGATGAAATTGGTTGAACTGTTCGTGGAACGTCTTTAGCTGTTGCTCAGACTCCGTCCAGATGATTATAATGTCATTAATGTAGCGGTAGTAGGCCTGAGGCCTGATGGGACATGAGGACAAAAAGTCGCTTTCAAGCTTGGCCATGAAAATATTTGCATACTGTGGAGCCATTTTACTTCCCATCGCTGTGCCAGTCTCCTAAAGATAGATCTTGTTGTCAAATTCAAAGTAATTGTGTGTGAGGATGAATTTTGTGAGTTTCACCACAGAATCAGCATCATTCTCTGTGTTTTCCATGAAGACTTTGCAGGCATTTAATCCATCCCGGTGTGGGATATTAGAGTACAGAGATTCCGCATCCATGGTGGCCAGGATGGTTCCTTCTGGTAGAGGACCTATTGCTGCTAGTTTATTCAGTAGGTCAGCTGTGTCCTAAATGTAGCTGGGTGTATCCTTTACCAGGGGTTTAAAAATGCCCTCTACCCATCCAGATACCTGCTCAGTAAGGGTGTCCACACATGAAATAATCGGCCTCCCTGGATTTCCAGATTTGTGGATTTTGGGAAGCATGTAGAATGTCCCTGTTCTTGGACTCTCTGGTATCAGGTCATCGGCTCATGGATTTGTCAGGCAGACAAGATACCAACTTGCTTAGTTCCTTGTAATAGTCCTGTGTAGGGTCCGACTCCAGTTTTCCATAGTAGCGTGTTTCAGTAAGTTGTCTGTTTGCTTCCTTCATATAGTCTGATGTGTTCATCATGACTATTGCACTTCCTTGTCAGCAGGTTTAATGATGATTTCTTTGTTGGTTTTTAGAGACCGTATTGCCTTTCTCTCCTGGGCACTGATGTTGGATGCTTGTCTCCTGTTGGTGTCTATGATGGTGGATTTTATCAAATGTCTGAATGAGTCTATATATTTATCCAAATGAGGGTTGTGTCCAGGTGGAGGTGTCCAGTCTGACCTCTTCTTGGTTGTTGGGATCCCTTTTACTTCAGTCCAAGTGTTTTCTGAATCTTCTGTATTATTGAAGCATTCCCTCAGGCGCAGTCTCCTGAAAATGTTCCATATCACTGCAGAGTTCAGTTTTATCTAGGGCCTTAGTGGGACAGAATGAGAGTCCTCTAGAAAGTACGGCCAGCTCCACCTTGTTTGGTTTATAATCTGAGAGACTGATGACACAGTTAGATGACTTTGTGTCTGGAATGGAGTGGTTGTCAGAGTTGTCAGGTTTTGGCTTTGTTTTGGATCTGTTTGTATAGAGTCCGGAATTGAGACGCAATCTGTGTAGTTTCTTTTCCTTGTTATGAATCAGAAAAGTCCGTAGTTTGTTATAGCATTGTTGTAATTTTTGCTCTGTGCTTTCTGTAAGTGTTTTCCTCAGAGTTTCAAATTGCCCTTGGACGTTACTCCTTATGCTGTAGCAGACATGCAAAAGATAGTTCCTTAGTCTCTCAGACGTCCTGTGACAAAGGTTTTGTGCATAATGGGTATTGTAGGTGTGAAGAATTGGGTTTGTAATCCTGAGTCCTTTGGGAATTAAATTCTCCTTTTTGCATAAAGATAAGAAAAAAATGTCGCTGTCCATTTGAGCTCGTTTCTTCAGAAGTGGTTTTAGCTCCATAAAGATGCGGTATGAGAATTCATCCTTGTTCTCAGTTTTTGCCCTGTCTCCCCACATACAGACCCCCAGTTGGACATTTAGTACATATAATTAGGTACACCACATTAGATGTGATGCAGCTGAAAGTACCTGGGATCTTGTAGTCCTGATGTGAGTTGGGGATCTTTATCTTGTCCGTGGTCATTATAAATGGACAGGTTTTACATTTTTTCTGGTTGCAAGGAAAGGTTCCTGCAGCTGTTGGGGAGGACAGGGAGCTTTCGACAATGCTGCTTCTTAGATTTGGGGCTGCCTAAAACACAGTAGTGGGGAGTGTGGAAATATGGATTGTAATCGGGCATCTTTTTGTAGTAAAGGTTGTAATTTCCGTGCAGGTCCCCTTAGCACCTCCAGATTTGGATTGTAGGTGACTACTAGAGGAACCCGGTTATTTTCTTCTTTAGCTTTGTAATGTAGCAGGTGATTCCTTGATATTCTGGTGGCTCTTGTAATTTGGTCTTCAATTGTTCTTGGATGGTAGCCCTGATTTAAAAAGGTCTTTCTAAGGCGACCAAGATGTTCATCCCTATCCATGGGGTTGGAACATATACGGTTGTATCTGATGGCATGGCTGTAGATAATAGAGTTTTTTATGTTTTTGGATGGAAACTGTCCCATTTAAGGTATGTTGGACGGTCGATTGGCTTCGGATACAGGGATGTCTCTATTTCATTGTTCTTTAGCTTAATGATGGTGTCTAAAAAGTTAACCTCAGTGCTGGAGTAGTTGAGTGTTAAGTTGATGGTGGGATGAAATTGGTTGAACTGTTCGTGGAACGTCTTTAGCTGTTGCTCAGACTCCGTCCAGATGATTAAAATGTCATCAATGTAGCGTTAGTAGGCCCGAGGCCTGATGGGATATGAGGACAAAAAGTCGCTTTCAAGCTTGGCCATAAAAGATTTGCATACTGTGGAGCCATTTTACTTCCCATCGCTGTGCCAGTCTCCTGTAGATAGCTCTTGTTGTCAAATTCAAAGTAATTGTGGGTGAGGATGAATTTTGTGAGTTTCACCACAGAATCAGCATCATTCTTGGTGTTTTCCATGAAGACTTTGCAGGCATTTAATCCATCCTGGTGTGGATATTAGAGTACAGAGATTCCACATAACTCCAATGCTGCTACATTCAACAATTGTGGACAATAAAGAGCATTTATTTTGTCCTTGCTGGAGATTGTGCTCCAATATTTTTTTGTTTTTTTGTTCTGCAATGAGTTTTCATTTACAGTGGAGGGGAACCGCGATGGGGTCCAATGTCACACCATATGTAAATATCACAATCAATTGTGCATTCAAACTAACTACAGGTATCCAGTTGAGAACTGTATAAACTCTGTAAATACGATTTAGTGGTGGCATCTCTGTAACCATATTCATTCCAAATAGAATTAGTTCTTCTTCGAACTGATCATTACCAAAACAATGACATTAGCTCAGGATATCTAAACTAGTTTTACTATCAAGGGTAGGTAAATATTCATCTGTAGTGAAATATGTATATGTATTGTAGTGAAATATACAGTATATATGTATGCATATGACCAGCAGTAAGTATGTTTGTCTTAAGGTACTGTCACACTAAGCGATCGCACCAGCGATCACAACAACGACACAACCTGGCGAGGTCGTTGATGTGATGGCTATATGGTCGCTAGTTAGCTTCCAAACAGGAAGATCTCATCAACGACACATTAGCGATCAGCGATCTGTATAACGACCTTGGCGGTCCTTGGGACCTGTCACACAGCATGTATTGTAAAGATCCCGACCTCGATAGGCGTGATTGAGCGCAACCTTTTCCACGCCCCTCAGCACAGATTGGTGGTCACTGTATGTTATGACTGTTTATGTCACGGCTCTCTCGCTTTGTGATTGGACGACCGCGTCATAAAAGATTACGTATTGGCGCTCCCTTCCATTGTTCTCGAGCGGAAGCGGTTCATTCAAATTTCCAGCATTGTTCAATACTGTGTCCTGCTAGCCTTCTGCTTTGCAGCTACTGCGGTCCAGTCTGTGCCGCTATTGCGTTTGCTGTGATCCAGTCTGTGCCGCTATTGCGTTTGCTGCGATCCAGTCTGTGCCGCTATTGCGTTTGCCGCTGATTCATTTTTTCCGGATCCCAAAAATGTCTTGTAAGGTAGGTACTGTTTTTTTTGTCACATTTAATTTTAAAGATCCATTTTAAGATCCCAGCTGTTGTTAACCGTTGTAGTCCATCTATTTTTTTTTTTTTTGGTCTGCCATTGTTTTGTCCTGCCACGCCCACCACCACCATTTTATGATCCCTGCTGTTTTTACCGTAGTTGTCCATCTATGACGTTTATTTAGTTCTGCCATTGTTTTGTCCTGCCGCGCCCACCACCACCATTTTATGATCCCTGCTGTTTTTACCGTAGTTGTCCATCTATGAAGTTTTTTTGGTCTCCATTGTTTTATCCTGCCGCGCCCACCACCACCATTTTATGATCCCTCCTGTTTTTACCGTAGTTGTCCATCTATGACTTTTTTTTGGTCTGCCATTGTTTTGTCCTGCCGCGCCCATCACCACCATTTTATGATCCCTGCTGTTTTTTACCGTATGGCAGTTATGCATGATGGGATGATGCTGGAGAGGTTTGTGGCTGGCCTCCAAAGGGGGGGCAGTCAATAATTTCCCTTTTTTTTTTGTTGAAGTTAAATAGAAAGTTAAAGTTTATAACCGTTGCAGTGTCTACTTCTTTACAAAAGCCCAAATACATCAATGAAAACAAAACCGAACACACCGCAAAAAAATTAAAAACATTATAAAAATACTTCTTGTAAATTAAGAAACAAAATTAAAAAAATACACACTAGAAAACACACCCATTATATCTGTGCAACTTGAGCTTGAGTAACACCCTGACCATCATTAATATTAATCCCCAGTTTGCCTTATCCTCATTACTCCCACCTCCCCATCTCACCCCTCATTTTGTTTTATCCCCATTACTCCCCTCTCCACATCTCACCCATCATTAGCCCTCTCACCATTACGTCTCCTTCTCACTCACTTTTTGCCCTTCTCCCATATTGGTCAAATAATTGAAAGAACACAAAGGCATTTTTAAAATAAACATTTTTTATTAACAGAAAGTTAAAAAAAGGCTAAACTAAAAAATTTTCCAGTGCAAACTATATCTGATGCTGCCAACTCACTGCACCAGGCCCATTAAAGTAATGGCAGTACTTTTCTCGGCAGGCCTTCGCATCGTCATTGCTCCTGCCTTGATTGACAGGTTGAAGGCCTGCAATAGCGGGATCATTCTCACGCCATTCTCTGAGCACCACGTCACCATTGCTGTCCGAGTCCATGAAGCCTGGCAGACTGTAAGCAACAGCATTGCGTTGGGAAGAAAATTGTGCAGCACACAACAGGCCAACACCATAGAGTCTATAGATTCCAGCTTCATGTTCATTGTAGTGTGGAAAACCCTGAAGCGGTTGGCCATTATGCCGAAGGCATTCTCCACAACGCGCCGTGCCCTAGACAGTCTGTAGTTAAAAATCCGCCTTTCCTCTGTCAAAGTCTTTTGTGGGTACGGTTTCACAAGATGCTCATGAAGGGGGAAGGCTTCATCGCCCACAAACACAAAGTTTAGGTTGGCGGTGGTGTCCATGTTGGTTGGCAAGTGCAGTTCATTATTATTCAAGCGTTCACCAAAAATAGTGTGCTCCAAAACGCCACCGTCAGAAACCCTTCCATTAATGCCAACATCAACGTCAATAAATTCATAACTGGCATTAACAAGGGCCATGAGGATCACGCTGAAGTAGCCCTTGTAGTTATAGAAATAGGATCCGCTGTTGGCTGGTTGCGTGATCCGCACATGTTTGCCATCCAAGGCACCACCACAGTTTGGGAACTGCCAAATCCGTTCAAAATCAGAGGCAATAATTTGCCATTCCGCCACGGATTTTGGAAAAGGCATGTAGCTCCGTAAACTGCGGACGATGGCGTTGCATGTCTCTGGAATTAATACGCTAAGGAGCGATCGAGAAACAGCAACAGAAAATTGCAAGTCTTTCATTGAACGTCCGGTTGCCAGAAACCGCAGCGTTACTGCCAAACGTTCCTCTGCTGAAACAGCAGCACTCATCCGTGTATCCTGCCGTTCAATGAGTGGCCTCACACATTCCAGTAGGAGCTTGAATGAATCCTCCGACATCTGTAGATAATTCCAGAAATCCTGCGGATTCTTCCCCTGCAACTCCCTCACTAGATGCATGTGGGTGAATTTGGACCTCTGCTCCAGCCATTCTCTGGTCCACATGCGACGCTTTCGTTTGGAGCGCCTCTTTTCCACCCGCACCTCTTCTTGTCGATCTCCCTCCATCAGTAATGCAGCTGCCACAATCACACGCTCCGCGGTGGACAGGTTCATTATGAGCAACCTGTCCGGTAAAGAAGAGAAAAGTTAATTACTAAAGTGTTTAAAAAATAAAGTAATTGTTTCTTGTTAACATTGCATTAGTTAACATTCAAAAAACAGCTTACAAAAGCCTAAAATGACTGGGGGTGGGCGCGGCTGTCAAAAGATTGCTAGGTTATCCAATGTTATGGAGGATCAAATATAACAAAAAAATTACCTCGAAAAGCAACAAAGATCTTAAAATTGCAGTGGTGGGCGCAGCAAAAAAAAAAAAAAAAACAGCAACACGTCTGTTTATATATTGGAGGTAAGTAGACAAAAAGAAAAGGTGTGTTAACCAAAATACGCATCACACAACATCACAAACAATATGTACAGTACAGACCAAAAGTTTGGACACATCTTCTCATTCAATGATTTTTCTGTATTTTCAGGACTATGAAAATTGTAGAATCACACTGAAGTCATCAAAACTATGAATATCACATGTGGAATTATACATTACACTTTACAAAAAAGTGTGAAACAACTGAAAATATGTCTTATATTCTAGGTTCTTCAAAGTAGCCACCTTTTGCTTTGATGACTGCTTTGCACGCAGAAAAGGTGAACGGCTGGACTCTACATGCCTGGTTCCCACCGTGAAGCATGGAGGAGGTGGTGTGATGGTGTGGGGGTGCTTTACTGGTGACACTGTTGGGGATTTATTCATAATTGAAGGCATAGTGAACCAGCATGGCTACCACAGCATCTTGCAGCAGCATGCTATTCCATCCGGTTTGCGTTAAGTTGGACCATCATTTATTTTTCAACAGGACAATGACCCAAACACCTCCAGGCTGTGTAAGGGCTATTTGACCAAGAAGGAGAGTGATGGGGTGCTACGCCAGATGACCTGGCCTCCACAGTCACCAGACCTGAACCCAATCCAGATGGTTTGGGGGGAGCTGGACCGCTCACCACTTCAATTTTGAATAAATCCCCAACAGTGTCACCAGTAAAGCACCCCCACACCATCACACCACCTCCTCCATGCTTCACGGTGGGAACCAGGCATGTAGAGTCCATCCGTTCACCTTTTCTGCGTGCAAAGCAGTTATCAAAGCAAAAGGTGGTTGTATTGTATAATTCCACATGTGTTACTTCATAGTTTTGATGCCTTCAGTGTGATTCTATAATTTTCATAGTCATGAAAATGCAGAAAAACTTTGAATGAGAAGGTGTGTCCAAACTTTTGGTCTGTACTGTACCTTGCAAGGGAAATCCAAATATCCAGAAGGTATAAATGGCAAAGATGACAGGATCGCAAAACGCCACACACGATACTATCCTCGCAACAACGCACAAAGTACAGAACGTTGGAGTCATCCACAAAGCGCTCTGGAGCAATGGATGGGGGCGCAGTTACGTTTTCATTTATTGCTGAGGTGATGTTGTGGCCACCAATCGGAGCTGAGGGGCGTTACGAAAGAAAACCCAGTCCAGCCTGCGCCGCTGACATATGAGTCGACAACGAGGTCGCTCGTCGTTCTTAAAGGGTGTCAAACTCAGCGATTCAGGCTCACCAGCGGGACACCAACGATCAAAATACGGCCCAGAACGTTCGTGTACGATCAGTGACATCGCAGCGGGGGCCACATCACTGCTACATGTCACACACAGCGACGTCGCTGACGATGTCACTGCTGCGTCATAAAATCGGTGTTGCTTAAGCGATCTTGCTAGCGATCTCGCTTAAGGAACTGTCACACTTAGCGATCGCACCAGCGATCACGACAATGACAAGACCTGGCGAGATCATTGGTGCGATCGCTATGTGGTCGCTAGTTAGATTCCAAACACATCTCATCAGAGATCAGCGATCTGTATAACGACCTCTGCGGTCGTTGGAAAAACCTAGTCCTACCTGTGACGCTGGTGAAGTCGTCCATAAAGAGTGTCACACTCTGCGATTCAGGCTCTTGCACCGGAGATACCTGATGCAGGTGCTAGTAATGCCAGTGCTGAGGAGCCTATGGACTCTACTTTACAAATGGACTTACAACAGCTGGGAACAATTTATCCCAATCTGCGTATGCAGCTTATGCTACAGTACCGACAGGCTGCTGCTGCAGAACGCCAGGAGGAGAGAAAGGCTGCTGCTGCAGAACGCCAGGCTGAGAGGGAGGCTGCAGAACGCCAGGACCGTGAGGAGAGAGAGGCTGCAGAACGCCAGGCCGAGAGAGCTTTCAGGCTTCAGATGGCTCAAAACACAGGTAGTGGAAACAAATAACTGATGTATGCCACTAAATGGTACAATTGAACAACATTTTATTGATACAAAAAATATACAATACTAAATCAGCAAAAGGTTTGCTGAAGGCACCTGATACACATTAATTAAAATTTGCAACAAGCAAATGAATAAAAAGAGAGGGACTATCTACCATAGGAGTATCTCTCAATCAGCAGTAATGTCCAATAACATATCTGAATGCAAGACATGTAGGTATGCTAGCCATATAGTAATGAGACGCATATATCGCCACTCTTGACAATGCTAGCAACCTTTTTAGGCTCAATCAGTATGGAGATATAGCAGGTTGAAAAAACACATACCTGGAAAGCTGCTGATGTGAACTCCACGGACGTCCTCTGCCCCGACGCGCGTTTCGCACTGCTTCTTCGGGAGGCGCCTCCCGAAGAAGCAGTGCGAAACGCGCGTCGGGGCAGAGGGACGTCCGTGGAGTTCACATCAGCAGCTTTCCAGGTATGTGTTTTTTCAACCTGCTATATCTCCATACTGATTGAGCCTAAAAAGGTTGCTAGCATTGTCAAGAGTGGCGATATATGCGTCTCATTACTATATGGCTAGCATACCTACATGTCTTGCATTCAGATATGTTATTGGACATTACTGCTGATTGAGAGATACTCCTATGGTAGATAGTCCCTCTCTTTTTATTCATTTGCTTGTTGCAAATTTTAATTAATGTGTATCAGGTGCCTTCAGCAAACCTTTTGCTGATTTAGTATTGTATATTTTTTGTATCAATAAAATGTTGTTCAATTGTACCATTTAGTGGCATACATCAGTTATTTGTTTCCACTACCTGTGTTTTGCATTTTGACTGTGGTATATGGCCCTTTATGGGCTCTAATTTTCAGTGGGTATTTCATGTGATTTATTTCAGATGGCTCAAATAGAGAGAGAGAGGTAACAGTCCGCAGCTGACCTCTCTCCAGGACATAAATCCAAGGAGACCACGTTTGGAAAACTTCCCTGTGATGGAGAAGGATACGGACTTAGATACTTTCCTTCGGGGGTTTAAAAAAACCTGCAGGCAATACCATCTATCCAATGATCAGTGGGTGCAGTATCTAACCCCAGGGTTGAGAGGCAAAGCCCTGGAAGTTTTTGCTGGACTCCACCAGAGCTAGATGGGAACTATGAGGCCATAAAAGAGGCCCTGGTCAGGAAGTACAACCTCACCCCAGAAGTGTATCGGAGAAAGTTCCGGAATCTACAACGTGGATCAACGGACAGCTATGCGGATGTTGTGAGCACCTTGAGGACCACATTCCACCAATGGATAAGGGGACTTTCTGTTAAAACTTTTGAGGACTTAACGGATCTTATGGTCAAGGATCAATTTCTTCATATGTGCCCCAAGGATGTACACTATTTGTGTGTGATCGGGAGCCATGAACTGCGGATCAAGCTGCAAGGATTGCTGACTGCTATGTGGCTAACAGGATGCCTGAGGTGCAGAAGCCATCGGGATTCAGCTGGAGGGAAGTAAGCCAAACGGGGACCCTTCTCCCTCTGCCGGCCGATCACCAGTGCTGTCCAAGCCCACCTCCCATGGGGTCCCGGGGAATAGACATTCTCTAGGCGATGCACGCTGATGCTTCTCCTGCAACAAAGTGGGACATGTTAGCGCTGTCTGCCCTGATAGGGACAACCGCCCAACTACCACCCCAAAGCCATCTGGGTCCCCACCTGCTGTGCTGTTTGTGGCCGGCACTGATGTGAGGACCAATGAGAACTGTCAATCTGTCACTGTTGGCAATAAAGTCACCATTGGCCTCAGAGACACTGGGGCAGAGGTGACTCTGGTGTGCCCAGAAATGGTAACCCCTGCGGATATCATACCAGGAAAGACTGTCTATAACCGGAATTGGGGGTGTCAGCTCTGCCGTGCCCATGGCCCGTGTGTACCTGGACTGGGAGAAGTGGGAGTATCAGAGGCTATTCCCACCAATGTGTTGCTAGACACAGACTTGGGGAGGATGGTGTCCCACTATATCCCTCCCTTACAAATAAATGCTACAGAGAAGGTGGAAGAAAGCGCCCCACCTGAGATCCCATGCGAGGAGTGAAAATGTAACAATGCACAGCAATGTACGTATGTGGCCGCTGTGACCCGGAGTCAGGCTGCAGCTCAGACTCAACCCCAGAGATGAGAGGATGAGTCTCAGAGAGGACTGCCAGAACCGGGGGGCCATACTGTGGCCCAGAAGCCTCCTCACATGGCAGACCCACCTGAGACCCCATGCGAGGAGGGAAAATGTACCAATGCACAGCAATGTACGTATGTGGCCGCTGTGACCCGGAGTCAGGCTGCGGCTCAGACTCAAGCCCAGAGATTAGGGGATGAGTCTCGGAGAGGACTGCCAGAACCGGGGGGCCATACTGTGGCCCAGGAACCTCCTCACATGGCAGACCCGCCGAGGCCCCTGATAACTGACACTGACGACGCAGCTTCAGACCAGAGTCTGACAGTCACACTAGGCCAGGGGCCGCAGACTGACAGTCAGAGCTTTCAGGAGGCCCTGCGGACCGATGTCAGTCTGGAAAAGCTCAGATGTCTTGCAGACCCACTGCTTCTGACACAGAGAGAATATACTGGGAGCAGGGCAGACTGTATAAAGAGACTCTCCCCACTGACACTACAGAACCTTGGGACTGTGAAAAGAAGCTGGTCGTCCCTTATCCATTTAGGGAAAAATTATTGAGAATTGCTCATGAAATTCCTTTGGCCGACACCTTGGAGGACAAAAGACTAAAGCTTGTCTGACACATAACTTTTATTGGCCCAAGATGGGGACAGATATTGCCAGTTACTGTCGATCCTGCGCAGTTTGTCAGAGAGTTGGAAAGTCTGGGAATATACAGAAAGCCCATTGAAACCACTGTCAGTGATTGATGAGCCCTTCCAGCGAGTGGCTGTGGAGATCATAGGGCCACTTGCAATCCCTAGCAGCTCTGGCAAAAGGTTCATCCTCACAGTGGTGGACTATGCCACACGATATCTGGAAGTTGTGGCGCTGTCCTCCATCCGAGCAGACAAAGTGGCGGATGCTTTACTGACTGTTTTCTCTTGTGTGGGTTTCACCAGGGAAATGTTAACTGATCAGGGAACCCAATTCATGTCCGATCTGATGGAAAGCCTCTGCGAAAAAATACAAGTGCAGCATTTTGTGGCCAGCGCCTATCATCCCCAAACCAATGGACTCTGCGAGCGTTCTAACGGGACATTAAAACAAATGCTCAAAATACTGGTGGAGACTGAAGGAAGAGACTGGGAGCGGTACCTCCCCCATCTGTTGTTTGCGTACAGAGAGGTACCCCAGGCGTCTACTGGATTCTCCCCTTTGAACTGGTTTATGGGAGAAGGGTCAGGTGGCCACTCGATTTGATTAAGGACTGTTGGGAGGGTGACCCCAAAACTACGGGCATCTCAGTGGTCGAATATGTACTGCGACTCAGAGAAAGAATGCAAAAACTGAGCCACCTGGCCCATGAGAACGTGACCCAGGCCCAAATCAAGCAGAAGTCTGGTACGACCGCAATGCCAGACTGACTGCCTACGAGGAGGGGCAGAAGGTCTGGTACGACCGTAATGCCAGACTGAGGGCCTACGAGGAGGGGCAGAAGGTCTGGTACGACCGTAATGCCAGACTGAGGGCCTACGAGGAGGGGCAGAAGGTCTGGTACGACCGTAATGCCAGACTGAGGGCCTACGAGGAGGGGCAGAAGGTCTGGTACGACCGTAATGCCAGACTGAGGGCCTACGAGGAGGGCAGAAGGTTTGGGTGTTGGTCCCTATGTTACAGAATAAACTGCAGGCCACATGGGAGGGATCATACACTGTACACAAGCGGCTAAATGATGTTAACTATGTGGTGACCCTAGATGAGCATGCAAAGCATCAGAAAGTATTCCATGTAAATATGTTGAAGGCTCATCATGACAGGGAGGCCTGTGTGTTGCCTGTCTGTAGCCGCCTGAAGAGGGGGAGGCTGATCTGTTACTAGATGTGGGCGCTGGGACTCAGTATATGGAGTCCCTGGAGTCAGCAGAGTTTAACCCTGAGCTATCCCACAGTCAGAGGTCTGAGCTGATGGGGGTGCTCAGCTACTTCACAGAATTCTTCACAGGGAAACCTGGGAGGACGCACTTAGCCACTCACCATGTAGATACCGGTACCAATCGCCCAGTATGGCAGTCTGCATACCGGGTGTCAGCAGAGGTGAAGTCATACATGAGGGAACAGGTAGAGGAGATGCTAAACGTCAATGTAATACAAAAATCCCAGAGCGCCTGGGCCTCGCCTGTAGGTCTTGTCCCGAAAAAGGACCGTACTACCCGGTTCTGTGTAGACTATAGAAAACTAAATCTACTGACTACATGTGAGGTCTACCCCATGCCGAGGATAGACGACCTGTTAGAGCAGCTGGCTAATGCATCGTACCTCACTATCATGGACTTAAGTAGGGGATATTGGCAGATACCCCTGACCAAAGAAGCTCAAGAGAGGTCTGTCTTTATAGTGCCATTCAGGCTGTTTGAGTTTCTAGTGATGCCATTTGGTATGAAAAATGCCCTGCCACCTTCCAGAGGTTGGTTAATCATTTATTGGAATGATTTCATGGTTTTGCCGTTGCCTATCTCGCCAAGGTGGGGTGGAACTAGATACGCGCTCGGGAGCTGACCTGTAAGTCAACCCCATGCACGTTCATAAGGAGGGAGGTGTGGTGAAATTCTATATGTATTGTAGTGAAATATATGTATGCATATGACAGCATAAGGTTTGTCTAGGTATGCCAACTAAACAATATCGCTACGGGATCGCTAAAAGTCATATTTAGCATCCTTAGCGATATTGTTCAGTGCGGCAGCTTCCAGCGAGAGTTCTGCTGTGATCTCGCTCTCGTGAATCGCTCGGACTATCATCGTGGCGCTCCTGGGTAAGTATCTAGCTGTGTGGACTTTCTTAGCGATTAGCGGTACTTGTACGCTAAGCGTAGAAGATCGCTAACGGCGATGCGTCGTAACTATTCGCTAATGCGCAGCATTAGCGATATGAAATCCGCTAGCGATCTATTGTATGCACCTAGATCGTGCGGACGATAGTGTGCAGTCCTTGGGCTGCAGTCTCACAAGGTCATGACTCAGTAGCCTGACTGGCAGTCCTAGTACCAATTCTCCAGGTGCCTCGAAGCACATAGAATTGGAGCATTTCACACCTTCTGGCTCTTTTGAAGTTAGATGTCAATGCTTGCTATCTATGGGAAAGTTTGCACCAGAGGTTCAGAGAGAAAATAGTGTATTCATTGGTAGCAGGCATGGTCCACTCACAAACCAGCAATTAGAATATTATAATGAGAGGCTGGTCTAGAAATTGGATTCCCAAGTCATATCTATAAATTAGACTTCCTCAAAAAGAACTGTGTCATATATGAGGGCAGCCAAGCTGATGTGATCATCTCATATTCCCCCTCTCCTCGGGGACAGATTACCAGAATGCAAAGTGTGATATTTCCGTAAGTTTTCTCCCTGTTATTTTATACTGTTTTGCATATTTATATGTCCTTTGTTATTTCCTATTTTTATATCCTTGTTATTGTAAGCACTGTACCTTTTATATTAAAGCTTTAAACTTTAATAAGTCTGAACCTTGTTGCTCTAAAGAATCCATAGCCTTGGAAGTGTGTGCTCCTGGTGATTGGCACATAGTAGTAATATTTCCGGGACTCATCGCCCGTGTGTTCGGTGAGTGGTGGCAGCGTGTATGAAGCGGGGTGTGTGGTCAGTGTCGGGTGTGATTTATGCTCCCACTGCAGCATAGGACAGAGGTTGAATGCTGGACTGAGTGAGAGGTGATAGATTAACCCTTGCAGGTGCAACCCCATACAGTGTGTGTTGGTTCATACGTGACAATTAAATAAGTATAACAGCATAGCGACTAAGCATAGTGATGGCTGCAGACAGGATCTTGTCATGTATAGAGGGAGCTCCACTCAGTGATAAGCTGATAATTTTCAAGCACATATTTCATAGTTTTTACATGTTATAAACATTTTATTATTCTTTTGAAATGTTTTCTTTTCTTAGAACCTTCCAGGAAGAAAACTCAGATTTCTGTGTGAAAATTGGCCTGAAGTTAATGACAGAGTCCTGCTCCACAGAGCTTCTCCGGATCTGTGAAAAAGAAGCTGAAAAATGCTAATGTATTTTTTGTGGGGTAGTGTATTGCCAAGTTTTTAACACTAAGGCTCGGATACAGCTTTAAAGAAGGCTACTACTTGTGATATTACGCCATTTTATTTCAAAGTACAAAATTAAAGGAATAGTATGATTGCGTACACTTTGTATATTTTAGCATACAATGGTTAAATACTAAAGTTAATACATAAAAATTAAATACATTTACTCACATCATCACCAAGGAGCTATTTAAACATCTGTCTGGAATACCAGAGAAGCAACCACCAAGACAGAGAACGCCTGGAAATTTCCCCACTTATGCAGGTATCACAGCACTGTACACATATAAGTAGAGGTACACAACTTTCTGCTTCTGTCTTAGTCATGTTTCTCTGGCCTTATATAATGATTCGCACTATCTGGTAAGTCAGGTTCACCCTTGCCCTCCAGTGGCCAGCCTTTGGGATAAGATGAATCAGGGATACAATGCAGACATCAGACAATGGGCAATAAACACACAATTCAAAAGCACCCAAGGATTAAGGGCCCGTCTCACACAACGATCTCGCTAGCGAGATCGATGCTGAGTCACTAGTTTTGTGACGCAGCAGCGAGCTCACCAGCGATATCGCTGTGTGTGACATTCAGCGACGATCAGCCCCCCTGCCGGGTATCGCTGATCGTCGCTGAAATGTCAGGACATTTTTTTGATCGCTGGCCTCCCGCTGACAGGCACGCATCACTGCGTGTGACAGGCGGGAGACCAGCGATCCGCTGGTAACCAAGGTACACAGCGGGTTTCCAGGCGCGGGGCAGTGCCTAGAAACCCGCTGTGTACCTTGGATACCAGCTCCCTGAAGCAGGGAGCTGGTAACCAAGGTACACAGCGGGTTTCCAGGCACCGCGCAGCGCCTGGAAACCCGATGTGTACCTTGGTTACCAGCTCCCTGCTTCAGGGCGCTGGTATCCAAGGTACGCTGCGGGTAACTAGCGATGTTTACCCGCATTGTCCTTGTGACTGATCGCTGCCTGAGCTGCCTGTTTGGCAGCTCAGCAGCGATAATATAGCGATACACCAGCGATCCTGATCGTTGTCGGGATCGCTGGTGTATCGCTATGTGAGACCCAGCCTTTACATAAGTCCTCATCAGACAGAGTTTAACCCCTTAGTGACAGAGCCATTTTGCAGCTTAATGACCGGGCCAATTTTTACAATTCTGACCACTGTCAATTTATTAGGTTATAACTCTGGAACTCTTTAACGAATCCAGCTGATTCTGAGAATGTTTTTTCGTGACATATTGTACTTCATGTTTGTGGTAAAATTTCTTTGATATGACTTGTGCTTATTTATGAAAAAAACGGAAACATGGCGAAAATTTTGAAAATTTAACAATTTTAAAAATTTTAATTTTTATGCCCTTAAATCAGAGAGATATGTCACACAAATTTCTTAATAAATAACATGTTCCACATGTCTACTTTACATCAGCACAATTTTGGGAACAAATTTTTTTTTGTTACGAAGTTATAAGGGTTAAAAGTTGACCAGCGATTTCTCATTTTTACAACACCATTTTTTTTTAGGGACCACATCACATTTGAAGTCACTTTGAGGGGTCTATATGATAGAAAATACCCAAAAGTGACACCATTCTAAAACCTGCACCCCTCAAGGTGCTCAAAACAACATTCAAGAAGTTTATTAACCCTTCAGGTGCTTCACAGGAACTGAAGCAATGTGGAAGGAAAAAATTAACATTTAACTTTTTTTGCAAAAACTTTACTTTGGAACCAATTTTTTTTATTTCACAGTGTTAAAAGAAAAAATGAACCACAAAATTTGTTGTGCAATTTCTCCTGAATAAGCCGATACCCCATATGTGGGGGTAAACCACTTTTTGGGCACACGGCAGAGGTCGCAAGGGAAGGAGAGCCATTTGACTTTTTCAACGCAGAATTGGCTGGACGCCATGTCGCGTTTGTAGAGGCCCTGATGTGTCTAAACAGTGGAAACCCATCACAAGTGACCCCATTTTGGAAACTAGACCCCCTAAGGAACTTATCTAGATGTGTGGTGAGCACTTTGAACCTCCAAGTGCTTCACAAAAGTTTATAACATAGAACAGTGAAAATAAAAAATCATATTTTTTCCACAAAAACAATCTTTTCACCCCAATTTTTATTTTCCGAAGGGTAACAAGACCCCAAAAGTTTTTGTGCAATTTGTCCTGAGCATGCTGATACCCAATATGTGGGGGTAAACCACTGTTTGGGTGCATGGCAGAGCTAGGAAGGGAAGGAGCGCCGTTTGACTTTTTCAACACAGAATTGGCTGGACGTCATGTCGTGTTTGTAGAGGCCCTGATGTGTCTAAACAGTGGAAACCCCCCACAAGTGACCCCATTTTGGAAACTAGACCCCTAAGGAACTTATCTAGATGTGTGGTGAGCACTTTGAACCTCCAAGTGCTTTACAGAAGTTTATAACATAGAACCGTGAAAATAAAAAATCATATTTTTTCCACAAAAATGATCTTTTCACCCCAATTTTTATTTTCCCAAGGGTAACAAGACCCCAAAAGTTTTTGTGCAATTTGTCCTGAGCATGCTGATACCCCATATGTGGGGGTAAACCACTGTTTGGGTGCATGGCAGAGCTAGGAAGGGAAGGAGCGCCGTTTGACTTTTTCAACACAGAATTGGCTGGACGCCATGTCGCGTTTGTAGAGGCCCTGATGTGTCTAAACAGTGGAAACCCCCCACAAGTGACACCATTTTGGAAACTAGACCCCCTAAGGAACGTATATATATGTGTGGTGAGCACTTTGAACCCCCAAGTGCATCACAGAAGTTTATAACGCCCGGGCATGAAAATAAAAAGTCATATTTTTTCTACAACCTGATTGTTTAGTCCCCAATTTTTTATTTTCCCAAGGGTAACAGGAGAAATTAGACCACAAAAGTTGTTGTCCAATTTGTCCTGAGTACGCTGATACCCCATATGTGGGGGGGACCACTGTTTGGGCGCACGGCAGGGCTTGGAAGGGAAGGAGCGCCGTTTGACTATTTCAAACCAAAATTGGCTGGAATTGAAATTGGACGCCATGACGCGTTTGGAGAGCCCCTGATTTGCCTAAACAGTGGAAACCCCCCACAAATGACACCATTTTGGAAACTAGACCCCTTAAGGAACTTATCTAGATGTGTGGTGAGCACTTTGAACCCCCAAGTGCTTCACAGAAATTTATAAACGTAGAGCCGTGAAAATAAAAAATCTTTTTTTTCCTCAAAAATGATTCTTTAGCCCGCTTTTTTTTTTATTTTCCCAAGGGTAACAGGAGAAATTGGACCCCAAAAGTTGTTGTACAATTTTTCATGAGTACGCTGATACCCCATATGTGGGGTGAAACCACTGTTTGGGTGCATGGGAGTGCTTGGAAGGGAAGGAGCGCCATTTTGTAATGCAGACTTTGATGGAATGTTCTGCGGGCGTCCTGTTGTGTTTGCAGAGCCCTTGATGTGCCTAAACAGTAGAAACCCCCTGCAAGTGACACCATTTTGGAAACTAGACCCCCAAGGAGCTTATCTAGATGTGTGGTGAGCACTTTGAACCCCCGAGTGCGTCACAGAAATTTATTAATGCAGAGCCGTGAAAATAAAAAATCATTTTTTTCCTTAAAAATTATTATTTAGCCCGCTATTTTTTTATTTTTTCAAGGGTAACAGACGAAATTGGACCCAAAAAGTTGTTGTGGAATTTTTCCTGAGTACGCTGATACCCCATATGTGGGATGAAACCACTGTTTGGGCGCATGGGAGTGCTTGGAAGGGAAGGAGCGCCATTTTGTAATGCAGACTTTGATGGAATGTTCTGCGGGTGTCATGTGTTTGCAGAGCCCTTGATGTGCCTAAACAGTAGAAACCCCTGCAAGTGACACCATTTTGGAAACTAGACCCCCCAAGGAGCTTATCTAGATGTGTGGTGAGCACTTTGAACCTCCAAGTGCTTTACAGAAGTTTATAACATAGAACCGTGAAAATAAAAAATCATATTTTTTCCACAAAAACGATCTTTTTACCCCAATTTTTATTTTCCCAAGGGTAACAAGACCCCAAAAGTTTTTGCGCAATTTGTCCTGAGCATGCAGATACCCCATATGTGGGGGTAAACCACTGTTTGTGTGCATAGCAGAGCTTGGAAGGGAAGGAGCACCGTTTGACTTTTTCAACGCAGAATTGGCTGGACGCCATGTCGCGTTTGTAGAGGCCCTGATGTGTCTAAACAGTGGAAACCCCCACAAGTGACACCATTTTGGAAACTAGACCCCCTAAGGAACTTACATATATGTGTGGTGAGCACTTTGAACCCCCAAGTGCATCACAGAAGTTTATAACGCCCGGGCATGAAAATAAAAAGTCATATTTTTTCCACAAACCTGATTGTTTAGTCCCCAATTTTTTATTTTCCCAAGGGTAACAGGAGAAATTAGACCACAAAAGTTGTTGTCCAATTTGTCCTGAGTACGCTGATACCCCATATGTGGGGGGGACCACTGTTTGGGCGCACGGCAGGGCTTGGAAAGGAAGGAGCGCCGTTTGACTATTTCAAACCAAAATTGGCTGGAATTGAAATTGGACGCCATGACGCGTTTGGAGAGCCCCTGATATGCCTAAACAGTGGAAACCCCCCACAAATGACACCATTTTGGAAACTAGACCCCTTAAGGAACTTATCTAGATGTGTGGTGAGCACTTTGAACCCCCAAGTGCTTCACAGAAATTTATAAACGTAGAGTCGTGAAAATAAAAAATCTTTTTTTTCCTCAAAAATGATTCTTTAGCCCGCTATTTTTTTTATTTTCCCAAGGGTAACAGACGAAATTGGACCCAAAAAGTGGTTGTGCAATTTTTCCTGAGTAAGCTGATACCCCATATGTGGGGTGAAACCACTGTTTGGGCGCATGGGAGTGCTTGGAAGGGAAGGAGCGCCATTTTGTAATGCAGACTTTGATGGAATGTTCTGTGGGTGTCATGTGTTTGCAGAGCCCTTGATGTGCCTAAACAGTAGAAACCCCCTGCAAGTGACACCATTTTGGAAACTAGACCCCCCAAGAAGCTTATCTAGATGTGTGGTGAGCACTTTGAACCCCCAAGTGCTTCACAGAAATTTATTAACGCAGAGCCGTGAAAATAAAAAATAATTTTTTTCCTCAAAAATGATTTTTTTAGCCAGCTATTTTTTATTTTCCCAAGGGTAACAGGAGAAATTAGAACCCCAAAATTGGTGTGCAATTTGTCCTGAGTATGCTGATACCCCATATGTTGGGGTAAACCACTGTTTGGGCGCACGGCAGGGCTCGGAAGGGAGGGAGCGCCATTTGACTTTTTGAACGCCACGTCGTGTTTGGAGACCCCTTGATGTGCCTAAATAGTGGAAACCCCTCAATTCTAGCTCCAAGCCTAACCCCAACACACCCCTAACCTAAATCCCAACCGTAATTCCAACCCTAATTGTAACCCTAACCCTAATTGTAACCCTAACTCTAATTGTAACCCTACCCATAATTTTAACCCTAACCCTAATTGTAACCCTAGCCCTAATTATAACCCTAATTATAACCCTAACCCTAAGGCTAGGTTCATTTTGCGTTTTACCAGCCCGTTCAACACATAGCATTGACGGACTGGTAACGGTATAGCATAACGCGATTGCGTTATGCTATACCCGTTAGCGCAGAGGAATCAGCAGATGATTCATCTGCGCTAGCGGTGACGGAGTCCAGACGCTGCAGCCCGCGTCCTAGGCTCCGTCACTGAATGATGGCACGTCACGAACGCATGCCGCTTTACGGCATGCGTCGCGATGCGCCCTCAAATGGGGGTGAATGGCAGCGTTAACAGACTGCGTTACACCGCGTTATACCGCGGTGTAACGCAGTCCGTCTAACGGACTGCCATAACGCAGTATGAACCCAGCCTAACCCTAACCCTAATTATAACCCTAATTATAACCCTAGCCCTAACCCTAACGGAAAAATGAAAATAAATATAATTTCTATATTTTATTATATGTCCCTAACTAAGGGGGTGATAAATGGGGGGGTTATGTACTGTTTTTTTTATTTTGATCACTGTGATATTTTATCACAGTGATCAAAATGTACTTTCTGGAGAATGAATGAAAAAAATTTTGAATTTGCCGCTAGGCAGATCGGCGGGTGCACTGCGCATGTGTCCGCCATTTTTTTTTACAGGAAGAAGACAGGGAGGATCGGAGGCCAGGGGGACCTGCCGGAGGACACCGGCAGGTACAGGGGGGGTTTTGGGGACCTGGGGACCCTAATTCTCTCCCCTCTGATGTGCGATCACATCAGAGGGGAGAGAAATCATTTTTTTTTTGGGGGGTCGCCGTTATGCTGTATAGCGGCAATCGCAACACCGGGATCGGTGAATACCGACCCGGATCATGTTCTCTGGGGTCTCGACTACCCCCGGTAGCCGAGACCCCAGAGAAAATTGCCCATCCCCCCAGTACATCGCGGCGGGCGCACTGAGCATGCGCCCGCCATTTTCTCAATGGCGGCGGCACCGGGGACAATGGAGGGCCGTGGGGTGAGAAGAGGGGGATTGGGGGCCACATGGGGGTCCCGGGGACCCTTTTTCTCTCTCCTCTGATGTCCGATGACATCAGAGGAGAGAGAAATTAAATGGCACAACATTTTTTTTTTTTGTTGCGGTCGCCGTTATGGGGTTAATAACGGCAATCGCAACATCGGTGTCGGTAAAAACCGACCTGATTCATGTTCTCTGGGGTCTCGGCTACCCTCGGTAGCCGAGACCCCGGAGAAAATGCACCTCTGGGGGGAGCTATTCACTTTTCCACAGCACCGTTAATTAACGGCGCTGTGGTTTAAGTACCCTTAATGACCGCCATTAAAAGGCGTATCGGCGGTCCTTAAGGGGTTAAATAAACCTCCATGTTTTACAATAACAAACATAGAAAAACATAGAACTATTTGTGAGGGAGTAAACAGTCATCAAGATTGTGTCACCATGAGCATTGTCTGTAAATGTATGACCAGCAATGCGGCCCTGTCATGGTCTGAATACATTCTGTATATTTAAATATGGACTCAAAATATCCATCTCTATGTTCACACTACAGGTAGAAAGTGCCAGGAGGCAAGGGGTGCGTGTGGTATGACACATCAGCTGGCGGTGGACGAGGCAAGTGGGCATGCGGTATACCATATACTTCCTCTGAGAAACTAAGAGTCATCTGAAAATGAGATACAAAACAGGAACAGAATCTTGGCCGATTTCTTCTCTGCATTTGTAAAAAATTGAACTTGGCTCTGGACTCTGGCACCCGAGACTTTGATTGGCCCAGGTCGAGAAGCAAGTCTAAAGTGACATGAAACCAGCAGGAAGTTTTCAGACCAGTTAGGAAATCTCAGTGCACACGGTTTCAGCTGAAAAAAGCCTCCCTGTAAAGCTGAGCAACGTTATATCAGGAGCTTTACAGCTTTTGTTCCCCAGTTTCATCAGTGTTTGTTCAGTTTCTACCATCAGTTTCATCGGTGATTTCCACGTGTGGATTCATAAATACTTTACAAAGCTTCTCCTGCATATTGCAGAGTTAATCATGGACAGAAGACGTGTCGTGCACTGGTGCCGCCTGTGTGTGTCGGTGGTTGTTACAGACTTGTATGGTTGATTTTCATCCATGACCGTGATAAAAAACACCTGGTCTACAAAAAACTCCATAGAATATAATAGTTATGTGCTCTCGTGGACAAATGTGGACAGAACATGAATGTGAAAAGCAGATGAAAAAAGCATATACAAAATGGGAGGAATAGGGCTAAGTAACAGCACATGTGAAAAAGACTTGGGTATACTAATAGATCACAGACTTAACATGAGTCAACAGTGTGATGCAGCAGCAAAAAAGGCAAATGCAATTCTAGGATGTATCAACAGAAGCATACAGTCTAGATCACGTGAGGTCATTATTACCCTCTACTCCTCTTTGGTCAGACCTCATCTGGAATACTGTGTCCAGTTTTGGGCACCACATTTTAAAAAAGACATCAACAAACTGGAGCAAGTTCAGAGAAGAGCCACCAGAATGGTGACCGGTCTGCAAACCATGTCCTATGAGGAACGGTTGCAGGATTTGGGAATGTTTAGCTTGCAAAAAAGAAGACTGAGAGGAGACTTAATAGCTGTCTACAAATATCTCAAGGGCTGTCACATTGTAGAAGGATCATCTTTATTCTCATTTGCACAAGGAAAGACTAGAAGCAATGGGATGAAACTGAATGGAGGAGACACAGATTAGATATTAGAAAAAACTTTTTGACAGTTAGGGTGATCAATGAGTGGAACAGGCTGCCACAAGAGGTGGTGAGTTCTCCTTCAATGGAAGTCTTCAAACAGAGGCTGGATAGACATCTGTCTGGGATGATTTAGAGAATCCTGCTTTGAGCAGGGGTTGGACCAGAAGGCCCAGGAGGTCCCTTCCAACTCTACCATTCTATGATTCTATGTCTGAATGAGGCCTTAATACTTGTGGCCACAAAGTGCTGAGAAACCTTGTTCTGCACATTTGCTGAGCACGGGGAGGAGCAGGACGAGGGCATCGGGGTCTACTCTCCTCTACTTCATGGACAGTTCTGCGGTTTTTTGCTTTCCGCTTTTGTCCAGTGGAGGCGGAGCTGTCAGCTGTGTAGAGGAGTAATGGAAAAGACTGGTCTCCTCACCCAGCATTGCCCCTCCCCAGTGCACTTGCATCATCATTAGCATATACATTTAAAGCGGGATTTTCAGCACTGGAAAAGATTCACTCATATTTTCAAGACATATTTTCCCTGAGAACCTTTAACATTGGGTAAATTTTGCATTTTCGTGCGGTCGCCGCACACGTCAGATCACCGCATGTGGACGCATCTGCATTCAACGCATGTCCCTGCGTACCCAATGTTAAAGATAGGTACGCAGGGAAACGCAGGACGCATGTGGAAGTAGGTGGAGCATAGGCGGAGCTTAAGGGAGGAAGTACACAGCCATCCGCAGCCCTGCCGAGCGCTAGTGTGAAGCCAGCCTTCTGTTGTGAATGTGTTAGAGATGGTTTCTGAGCAGAGGCTCCCTCTGGTGGTTACAGACAGTATTGAACCTTACAGCGAGGAATGGCAATCTGGGATCACTGACTGGACTGATATAAGGGAGGTTGCCTCCCATGATGGTTGCCGGTGATCAATTGTTCTTGTCTCAATTGTTGTTCCTGGTTCATTTGGAAGTTTGCTGGAGTCTTGCCTGCGTCTGCTGCTTTCAGATAAGATATTTTTACTTTTCTTTTTGTGATTGATTTTTGCATAGTTTTCTGCACTTTTGGAGTTCAGCCCCTCCTGGGGCCTGTGCTCCTCTCAGTTTATTTGTAGCCACTGTTATTTGTTCATTTGCTTTTTCCTGTTTTTTCAGTGGCTGCGGCTTGGTTTTCTTACACCAGAGATCTGATTTAGGTGGATGAGATCGTGTGATCTCAGGTTTTTTTGCAATCAGAAGTGTTGGTATTTTTTAGGGTTTTTTTGGATTGCAGTCAGAATTCTTTCCTGTACTTTTCTGTCTAGACAGATTGGGCCCCAGCGTTTGCTCATTCTATTTTCTGTCTGTGTCCGTGCTTTCTCCTTGTCTAACCACCATTACATGTTTGGGGGCTTCTATTTTCTCTGGGATCTGTTCCGGGGCAGATAGCTTTCATCTTTCTGCCTTTAGGTGTAGTTATCTCTCAGGCTGTGACGAGGCGTCTAGGATCAACGTAGGAACACTCCACGGCTACCTCTAGTTGTGTGGTTAGTTCAGGTTACTGCAATCCAATAGGTTCCAGCCTCTCTGGTGTATTACCATTTTTGCTATTTCTCCTCAGCTACCTAAACATAACAGCCTTCCACATAAGATGCCACTGTTGACCGCCAGCTTTCTTCTTACTACTCCCTTCATTTTTCTGCTCCATATGGGACAAACAACACAGGCTGTCATGCGTGGGATCTTTTACTTGTTTCTAATTGACCCTCTTTAGCCCTGTGGTGGTTCATGTGAATGTTCACCACTGCTCACAATCACAATGTCTGACCTCTACCAGCGGGAACATCAGACAGTCATGGGGTCATTAGTGGTGTGAAGGACGGCCCCCGTCCTTCCACGTCACCAATGTGACGTAACTCCACAGGCACAGCTCTCCGGCGCCCCCTTTGTCTCTCAGGTCAGTAAGGGAACTGCACCTAGAGCAAATGGCCGCCGGGGAGGGTGTCCTGTTACCCACTGTGTATTCTAAGATTCGTGATCCGAGTAAAAGCATCAGCCCAAGATTAATTTTATGGTTTAATTGCCTTAAGGGCGCACTAGATAATTACAGAAATATACAGTAAGCTATACAACGGAATTACAATGGATTTGCAGTCAGAGTAAAATACAACAATAATGGTACAAGGCTTAGAGGTATTAGCTAGAGGTCAATATTACCAGGTTGTAGGGACATGTGGAGGCAGGGAGCTCTGCGATCCACAGGTGAAAGTTTTAGTTGCTGGACAATCCCCCAAAACGTGTGCCGCTGCTCCCTTGGCAGGTCTGTCCCTTGTTGCTTCTTGCTGCTGTGAGAATGGATCTGGTCTGACCATAGTTCACAGTTCTTAAACCTGCTAGGTCCCTCCCCTCGGTGTCCGAGGGTGGGCTGACAATCTCCACCCTTAACTCCCTGCAGATTTTATTCCCAATATCTAGCAAAAGGGGTTAACTTTCTCCAGGACGATCGGATCAGGACACGAGAGGTACCAGCGGATGCAGTATGTTTTGCCTGTTGCATGGATATAAAACTTGGCCCGATTGGGTCATTGTGGATGGCCAATCTCTATATCTCAGCCCCCCAAGCCATCACCGACTCGGGAGTTGCACCATCAAATGCCAAGGTCCGATGTCACACAGATATTTTTAGGAGAATGTACCTACAAAGATGTGCTCATAATTCATAATCCTAGAACGGAGCCTTCGTGTCTGGGATATACAATAGATGTGTTTTCTGTGTCTAGCTGAAAGGTATAGTCTAATTGAAGCCCCCAGGCATCTCATTACCATGCTAACAAACCTTACTATTCACCATGCTTGCTTGGCTCTGTTTTGGGGTCTTAACTCGTTACCATACTAAAGACCTTGCCATTCAAACATGGGCCTGAATTACTTAGCATACTAAAAGGCCTTTTTATTCACAGTGGACATCAAACCCTGTCGTATTGAATATGCCAGCAGGCCCTGGGGCCAGATGCAGTTAGCAGCCTGTGGCTCTGTGAACAGACAAAATGGAGGCTGGTATAGGCCCTATCCAAGATGGTGGCGGTTCCTACCTCACAAGTGGCTTTGTGCTGAAAGTTAGAGGCGAGAGCGCAGCGTTGTCTCCTGATGAGCAGAGCCACAGAACCCTCCGACACTCCCAGCGTAAGCCTGTTCTAGATATATTTTACCTCCGGCATTATTATCTACCAAATAACCCATAAATCCTCACAACATTGCATAGGAGATGAGAAAATATTAGACAAAAAATGAGACTAGAAAAATGTTAACTCTTCAATAATATCTTATCCATTACACTGGATCGTCCCCTGTTCTTACAAGATCTCATCTAACATGACAGCAGTTCCTTGTCTTTTCTCTCTTATTCTAATAAGACTGATCTACAATTTCCCCAGATCCCTTTCTATTCTTGTCATCCACAACACACCAGATCCTCTTCTGTTCTCATAAGATCTCATCCACAACACACCAGATCCTCTTGTTTTCATAAGATCTCATCCACAACACACCAGATCCTCTTCTGTTCTCATAAGATCTCATCCACAACACACCAGATCCTCTTCTGTTCTCAGAAGATCTCATCCACAACACACCAGATCCTCTTCTGTTCTCATAAGATCTCATCCACAACAAACCAGATCCTCTTCTGTTCTCATAAGATCTCATCCACAACACACCAGATCCTCTTCTGTTCTCATAAGATCTCATCCACAACACACCAGATCCTCTTCTGTTCTCAGAAGATCTCATCCACAACAAACCAGATCCTCTTCTGTTCTCATAAGATCTCATCCACAACACAACAGATCCTCTTCTGTTCTCATAAGATCTCTGTAACGACCCTGTCAGCGCCAGCGAACTGCCACGGCTGAGCAGGGTGACTCACCCACACTGTGGAAGGGCCCGGGGTCAGATGCCGCAGGGGAGGCTCAGGCAGACGGGACCAGAGCAATGTGGTGAGAGTAGCAGTAAGCAAAAGGACCTGCGATCATGTGACCACAGGGGGCGGGACTTAGCGTTCTGCTACTGGAGGTGAGTGCAGGACTCTCCAGGGATCCTGGATTAGTGAATAGGGAAACTCAGGTCAGACAAACGGGGGTCATACACAGAGAGGACGGCGCAGTACAGAAGGGGCGAGCAGAGAATAGTCAGAACATAAGCCAGGAGTCATACACGAGATAGCAACGCAGTACAGGAGGGATAAGCAGAGAATTGTCAGGACAAAGGCAAGAGGTCATACACGAGATAGCAACGTAGTACAAGAGGGGCAGGCAGAACTCGTAACGGGAACAGAACCAAGTCAAAACCAAGCAAGTATAAAGTAGCACAAGCACAAAGCACAGGGTCACACACACTCGGCCAAGGGTCAAAGTATAAGCGACAAGGAATGGCCCCACAATGAGGCTATAAGAAGCCTCCCAGAATCCCAGAGTGAGGCCATCCAAATTAACCCTTAACCTACCTTTTCCCACAAACTCAGCAAACCATGACAATCTCATCCACCATCACACCAGATCCTCTTCTGTTCTCATAAGAGCTCATCCACCATCACACCATATCCTCTTCTGTTCTCATAAGATCTCATCCACCAACACACCAGAACCTCTTATGTTCTCATAAGATCTCATCCAGCGTCATACCAGGTCATCGTCTTTTCCTATGGGCTTTGGAACGCCTCCAAATTTTGTCAGCCCTTGCATTGACTGCATAGGCAAACACTATGGGAAACCCACTTCCTAGTAATGGGAACATTTTTTCATGAGGCCCTCGTCTATGTCTGTTCAAAGGGTTATTGGGGTACTTCCAAATTTTGGGCAGCCCAGCCACTCACTGCATAGGCAATTACAGTATAGGAGACCCACTGTTTAATAATGGGAACCACAACGCATAGCCTGCTGATGGCCCTTTAAGAATAGTTAAGGCCGCCTGCTGGCCCTATAATAATAGGCTCTGTGACTTTCAGAGTCCCTCCTTTATAAATGAAACAGGATGTGTCTGATGATGTGTCACACACCACATGGCCAGTTAAGGATGTTAAATGTTAAAATGAGTGAATGCATTTGTATTGGTTGAAAGCAATGCTAAAATTCAAAAGCGCATCAAAAAGGTACGTGGGAACATAGCCCAAGTGGTGGAGGAACATTTTTGTTTTTGGTGATTTATTTTGCCTTATATACAAGTCATTACCCTGGAAAGGATGTTCCGTAACATATTTCCCAGGAAAATCCATTGTTGTTTCAGTTTTGTATGTTTTATTGTGCGCCTGTAAAAATGGCGTAAGACCCTGACCACATTGTTCACAGCAGTGACCTGGGAGTCAGTAATGCTTCCAGGGGCGATCCCCATGATGTTCCCATGTCATTTCATCACTGTTCCCATCAACTTCTGCAATTTCTAGCCCCTCTGTAGACTGCCAGGTTTCCCATAGACTTACATTGGGCTCGTTGCTCGGTTCGAGTACCCGAGTATTCCAATTTGCTGGACCCAAACAACGAGCACCCCAGCATTTTAGTGCTCACCCATCACTAGCAGAGATCCATATTGTTAGGGTCATGGTTCTTGACACGATGGAGGTCGCACCGTTCTCCATTGTATTTTGTCACCTGACTGCAGATGATCTGTGGTTAGAGTAGGAGCCCAAACACCTACTGCAACTCCGCTGCCAGGAAACTCTACAGGGGCAGCCTGCAAACTCCGGCCTCCCCACACCACGAAGTCCAGAATGTTCTGAAATAGAAGTACGACTGAACTGCCCCCTATGACAAGACCGCACTACACAGCTTCAGAAATGCTCTGCAAGGTGAGACAGATTCCGAGGTTAAGGGAAAGAATGACGTAGGTGACAAATCCCGGTCCATAACCAATCCGGAATATGGAGTTCACCTATCCCCTAACTTTACAAGCTTTGACATGCATCGCAGCTCTTTCCATCCCTGTTGTTCACGTGTTTGCCAGGTTTTACACATGGCTGCAGACTCTTTGACACAAGCTCCCACTTGTTGTAATCACAATGGTTCGACACAGACTTTGCAGAGACCTGGATTGAGATAGAACAACATAAGGGCAGTCTGTGTGATGGGCCCATAATCATCACACCCCGAATAATGGCGGCACAATCATCATGGTGGTTACACTTTATTAAGGAGTCACCGCACTTCAACACAGAGTCACTGAACTCACTGGTTACATTGCAGTACTTAGGCACCAAGCTTGGTGGTTATACTTCAATACTATGGGTAGCACAGTGGCTCAGTTGTTAGCATTGTACTACAAACAGGGCAGCATGTTGGCTCAGTGGTTAGCACTGTTGCTTTGTGCGCTTGGGTCCTGGATTCAAATCCTACCGAGGACAACATCTGCCTGGAGTTTGTATGTTCTCCCTGTGTTTGTGTGGGCTTCCTCCTGGTAATCCAGTTTCCTCCCACATTCCAAACACTGATAGGGAATTTAGATTGTGAGCTCCAATGGGGACAGCGATGATGATGTCTATAAAGCACTACGGAATAAGATAGCGCTATATAAGCAAAGCATAATAAATACATATAAATAATAAGAACTGACCTTTGTGGTTATACTTTAATACTGAACAAAGAGTGTGGCAGCACCCTGAATGCACTAATATGCTCACAACATTGGATATATGAAATTTAAAGTGCATTACTGCCTTTCCAAACTTCCCCTGCTTTGACCCTACCTTCAGCCATCAATCCCTGCCACTCCTCACCTCCCCATCTCCTGCCTCACCTTCCTCCTGCTCCCCTTCAGCTCCTCCTCTTCTTTCTCCTGCCTCTCCCCACCTTTCTCCTCCCCCCCTGCAGCTCCTCTTCTCTCTCCTGCCTCTCCTCACCTTCCTCCACCCCTGCAGCTCCTCCTCTTTCTCTCCTGCCTCTCCTCACCTTTCTCCTCCTCCCTGCAGCTCGTCTTCTTTCTCCTGCCTCTCCTCACCTTCCTCCTTCTCCCCTGCAGCTCCTCGTCTTCTCTCTCCTGCCTCTGCTTTCCTTACTCCTCCTCCCCTGCAGCTCCTCGTCTTCTCTCTCCTGCCTCTCTTCACCTTCCTCCTCCTCCCCTGCAGCTCCTTGTCTTCTCTCTCCTGCCTCTCCTCACCTTCCTCCTCCTCCCTGCACCTCCTCGTCTTCTCTCTCCTGCCTCTGCACTCCTTCCTCCTCCTCCCCTGCAGCTCCTCATCTTTTGTCCTGCCTCACCTCACCTTCCTCCTCCTACGCTGCAGTTCCTTGTCTCCTCCTCCCCTGTAGCTCCTCCTCTTCTCTCTCCTGCCTCTCCTCACCTTCCTCCTCCTCCCCTGCAGCTCCTCGTCTTCTTTCTCCTGCCTCTCCTCACCTTACTCCTAGCCTGCAGTTCCTTGTCTTCTCTCTCCTGCCTCTCCTCATATTCCTCCTCCTCCCCTGTAGCTCCTCTTCTTCTCTCTCCTGCCTCTCCTCACCTTCCTCCTCCCCTGCAGCACCTCGTCTTCTTTCTCCTGCCTCTCCTCAACTTACTCCTACCCTGCAGTTCCTAGTCTTCTCTCTCCTGCTTCTCCTCACCTTCCTCCTCCCCTGCAGTTCCTCGTGTTCTCTCTTCACCTTCCTCCTCCTCCCCTGAAGCTCCTTGTCTTCGCTTTCCTACCTCTCCTCACCTTCCTCCTCCTCCCTGCAGCTACTTGTCTTCTCTCTCCTGCCTCTCCTCACCTTCCTCCTGCAGCTCCTCATCTTCTTTCTCCTGCCTCTCCTCACATTCCTTATCCTCCCCTGCAGCTCCTCGTCTTCTCTCTCCTGCCTCTCCTCACCTTCCTCCTCCTCCCCTGCGGCTCCACATCTTCTCTCTCCTGCCTCTCCTCACCTTCCTCCTCCTCCCCTGCAGCTCCTTGTCTTCTCTCCTGACTCACCTCACCTTCCTCCTCCCCTTCAGCTCCTCAACTTCCCTCTTGTGCCTCTACCCACCTTTCTCCTCCTCCCCTGTAGCTCCTCCTCTTCTCTCTCCTGCCTCTCTCCACTTTCCTCCCCCTCGTCTTCTCTCTCCTGCTTCTGCTCTCCTTCCTTCTCCTCCCCTGCAGCTCGTCTTCTTTCTCCTGCCTTACCTCACCTTACTCCCACCCTGAAGTTCCTTGTCTTCTCTCTCCTGCCTCTCCTTACCTTACTCCTACCCTGTAGTTCCTTGTGTGTGGCCCAGCTACGCCAGGCACACATATTCCAGGAAAATGCACAAGAAGGTAACCGTGAAGCTTGATATTCATTCACGTCACTCACATTTCCCAACACACCCACTAGGGGTATAAAAGGAAGTGACACGTAGCAGTCATTCATTCAAGCCTTGGGAGACTCAGGAGTGAGTCATTCCCGTTCAGTTAGCTTCCTGTCTTAGGACAGTGCAAGTCAGTCTAGTCTTGGAGGGAGAGGAGTGCAGACTAGATTCTGGCAGAGCAAGTTCATGAAGTGGAGTCTGGTTTGAGTGTAAGGAGTCACTCTAGCCCAGTCAGAACTACAAAGCCAGTACCTCAGCACAAGCTACCTGTATTCCTTGGAAAGTGGAAGGCGACTCTCGGAGCTACAGCGTGTACACAGGTTGACAGAGTTCCTGTGCGCTGCTCTGGACAGGGTCTGAGAAAGAAAGGAAAGAAGGAAGGTAATCACAGGAGCTGCGACAGTGAGTGTACTGAGAACTGTTCAGTGAGCCCTGAAGAAAGCTGATATTCACATCATCGCTACTTGTGCTTATGTTAAGAGCAAGAGCAGGACGAAGGGCGAGTGGAGAAGTAAGAGTGACAAAGGGACAGACCACCCTCACTCAGTTAACCGGACACCGGGGTCCGAAGCGTTGCTAGTGCTTCACGCCTAGTAATAAGATAACCGGAGGCTTTCTGGACTACAAGTAGCAGAAGGTAGCCCTAAGCGCTGATACGTAACCGGAGTCAGGGAGAACAGGAGTCTAGCCTGATCAGCAAATATAGACTTAGTTCTTTCAACATCTGATAATCAGAGACATAGAAGGCTCCACCACAATGTCGGCCGGGCGTTGCAGCTATTGAACAAGCTGGAGATTAGCAGAGTTAACTTGACTTCATGCAAGTTTGTACTCACACATATACAAGGTTAAAGGAGGCCTCTAACCTGCTCAGCGGTGATCCTGAATGTGCATTCTCCACCCCGACCAGCTTCCCGGGACCTGCCTGAAACATCTGCAAGTAAAGGTATGGAAAGAGATTGCCTTGTGTGAGACTGTTTCATTTACTACACCCTGCATCACCATAGACTTCCAGGGACCGGTCTCACCTGTGGGAGACCTACCATCTAGCTGCCCCATAACATCCCCTGTGAAGATCCATATAGCAGCGCTGGTCCAATTGATCAGATACCACGGGTGGCGTCACGAACTATTCAATCTACAATTCCCCTGTAAATATCCCCCATTGTATGAGCGCCCAGGGCCACGGACCGAGTCCTGCTGCCAGTGACAAATCCCATAGACTTTCATGGGCTCGGTGCCGAGTACCCCACAGCCCTGGTACTAAGTGCGACTCATCTTTTGGCGTCACGAACAGGATACGAAGCTTGCAAATTGTGAGTCCTGTGTTGCCTATATTGACTGATTTGTGCAGAAAAGACTGTTTTGCTGTTTGTCACTTTTGGCGCCATTTTCCGCCATTTTTGTCACCATATTCGTGCCCTGAGGCGCTGGTGAAGAAGGTGGGCGTGCATTGGTGGGCGTACCTGAAAGAGCGCGCTGTTCCCTAGCCACGCCCCCAACGCTGACGCGGCGGCAGGTCCTGTGAAAGCGGAAGTAAACGCTCTGACATCAGAGCGACAGCGACTCAGGTCCTGTCCCCACCGCTGTGTCTGTAGAGCTGCAGCCTTTGGAAAAGGTAGGCTCAGATTAAACAGGGGACACCAATATGTCGCAACAACCGGCAGACAGCGCGGCCCCAGCCGGGGGCCCCAATGACTTACCGCTGGGCGTTGTAGCGCAGGATGGAAATGTGGGTCCCTCACCCGGTCCTGTGGTCCCGCTCATGCCCCTAACGCTCCCATACATGCCTGGAGCGAAGTGGCTCCCTCAGTACAGCGGCGAGCCCGACACCCTGCCAGGGTTTAAACGGAAGATATGTAGTATTTTGGATATGTACTCAATGACAGAGAAGCAAAAAGCTGCTGTGGTAATAGGGCAGTTAGCTGAGAGAGAAGTAGAGACTTGGCCCACTGCAGACCAGGAGTCGGTACCTGCGATTCTCTTAAAGCTACAGGCTATCTTTGAGGACCGCACAGAAACAGATCTCCGGATGGCATTTTACCAATGCTCCCAGAGACCGGGTGACAGTATTAGGGACTACGCCTGCCGACTACAGGGGGCCCTGCGAGCTCTCAAACAGGTTAACCCTATAAATGCCGTTGATGAAAGCAAAATGTTGAAAGAACAATTTGTACGGGGACTGAGGTCCCAAGAGGAGGGCAGGACTGTGAACTGGTGGTCCTTGGATCATCCTGATGCTACCTTTGATGCCTTAAAGAATATGGCTATAAAAGGACTGCGACACCTGGAAAAGCCTGAAGTGGCGACCCAGTATCACCCGGGTGAAGCCACTCTAAAGCCGGCAGTACCCACCTTTTCCCCGCAGGTGGCAGAAGCTACAATGCAGGTGGCGCCCCCTACTGAGTTGGACTGTCTGCGCTCAGAGGTGCGCCAGCTGACTAAAAACCTGGCCGCTGTAATGAGTGCCCTGCAACTGCGGAAAGAGGAAGGAGGAAAGATCCTGCTAGCCGACTGCCCAGAGGATGTCCCTTGGATGAGCCGGAGGAAAAGGAGGACGTCGCCTCACCGGAGGAGGACAACGCCACCCCCAGGAGCGACCCCTGTTCAGCACCATCCTCGCCGAGAGATCATCTGCTACCGCTGCAACCGAAAAGGTCATATGGCTCAGCAGTGTCCTTTAAACGAGCAGATCCTGGGTCCGAGGGCCAACACCCAGGAGTAGACTCATCAGGCCCCTTAGACTGGAACCGCAGGTTTGTAGGTGGAAGGCCCTACCTGTCCATCATTCTGGATGGGATTGCAATCCCTGCACTGCTAGACACTGGATCTCAGGTGACCATCATACCTGATGTCCTTTATAATAAATTCTGGTCCATGGACAGTCTCCAGCCCCCGAGCCCTGACTTTACAGTGTACGCCTCTAATGGTCTCCCTGTTGAAGTACTCGGAGCCAAAAACGTGGACGTGAAGGTGGGCAGAGTGGAGCTGAAGGATCAGGGACTCTTAGTGGTAAAGACTGTGAATGAGGAAAATGGCTTAAATGTGATTTTAGGTACTAACATTATCAGTAACTGTCTGGGAGAAGTTGTGTTTTTGCTCCAACAGCTCGCTGAAGTTGCCAAGCCAAAGCAGAAGGGAGTGATCCAGAGGGAGATCCAGGCCCTGATGTGCCAGCAGCAAGCGAAGCTTACAGATGGTGAAAACGGTAATGTACGGGTCACGGACCCGAATCCCATTGTAATACCCCCAATGAGTGAAATGTTAATATGGTGTAGAGCAGCCATAGGTCTGAGAGGACAGAACTACCAAGCAGTAGTAGAGCCCCATCGCTCAGAACACAGACCTACACTCATGATTGCTAGAGGGGTAGTGGAAGTAAGAAATGGGAGAGTACCAGTACGACTTCTCAACTGGGGGGACGATGAAGTAAATTTACCACGTTATGCCACTGTTGCTAAATTACATGCCGTAGATAACAATTCTATCCTCACAACCTAGTCCTTAGCCTCCCGCCAACCAGCGGAGGATAATGATCCGGCAACCCCGGTAGCGGATTGGTGTCAGCAGCTTCATATAGGGACAGACACCACTTCCGCCCACCAGAAACAGGGAGTACTACGGGTGGTACAGGAGTACGCACAGGTATTTAGCAAGCACCCACTTGACTTTGGGACAATTAAGGGAGTACAGCATTATATCCCTACAGGCAGTCATCCTCCCATCAAAGAGCGGTACAGGCCTATACCTCCAGCCACACTATCAGAAAGCTAAGGAAATGTTGCGTGACATGAAGAAGCCGGGGTGATAAGGATAGTTGTAGCCCCTGGGCAGCACCTCTGGTTCTAGTGAAGAAAAAGGATGGTAGCATGCGAATGTGTGTAGACTATAGGCAAGTAAATCGTATAACACATAAAGATGCATACCCATTACCACGCATAGAGGAATCATTAGCTGCTCTGAAAACGGCTAACTACTTTTCTACCCTCGACCTCACTAGTGGGTACTGGCAAGGAGCTGTGGCTGAGGAGGATCGGGAAAAGACGGCTTTCACCACCCCAATGGGACTCTGCGAGTTTGACAGAATGCCGTTTGGACTCAGCAGTGCCCCGGGAACGTTCCAGAGAGTGATGGAGAGCTGCCTGGGACATCTCAACTTTGAAACCGTGTGTCATGTGTGCATTGCCACGAAGATCGTCGCGGTTGCACATTTTGACTTCTCACAGCTGAGCTGCTGTTTCTTTGTGTTTGGCAGCTAGGGAGTTAATTCTGTCTGTGCTCGGTGCTGGGACTGGGTGCAGTTTCTCCCGGCTGCAATTGATTATTTGTTGATTGGTTTCCTTTAAATTCCTGGCTGTCTGCTTGGGGAGTTGCCAGTGAAACCTTCATGCAGACCACAGATAGGAATGAATCTGTATAGACTTTAGTTGTGAGCTCCTCAGTTGTTCTAAGCTCAACTTGGTTAGAGTTTATTTCCCAGACCATTTATGTTCCTTTGGTGTTTGAGTGTGTATGCAAGCGTGTGTTATCCTGTCTGTCTTATATGTCTAATCTGTGTATTTAGCTAAGATCAGCCCATATCCTTTGGTGGTAGTCAGGATCCTTCTTAGGACTGATTACAGGGTTCAGGGTCTGATAGGAGACAGGGTTAAGGTACTGCCACACTAAACAATCCCGCTAGCGATCACAATAACGACGCATACTAATGCGATCGCTAGCGGGATTGTTTCTATATCGCTAAATGCTGCCGCATTTAGCGATATAGTTAACGACGCTATCGCCGTTAGCGATCTTCTTAACGACTTTAGCGGTACAAAAGTACCGCTAAATCGCTAAGAAAAGGTGCCACACAGCGATTAGATACTTACCCAGCGGGAGCGCCGACGAGAAAATAGGGTCCAGAACGATTCCAGCGACGAGCGAGATCACAGCAGGAAGCTCGTCGCTTGAAGCTGCCGCACTGAACAACATCGCTAACAGGATCGCTAAATAGTGACGTTTTTTAGCGATCCCGTTAGCGATATTGTTTAGTGTGGCATACCCTTTAGGCTGGAGACTTGGACCTCTGAACCATTATCAGTACCTCCAAGGTGAGGGATTAGTTAGGACCCAGTTTAGGGTCAGGTTAGATCCCGGTCCACCTCTTTCCTGTTTCAGCTCATCAAGTCCTCAAGATTAACCCTGAGTTCAGCAGATATCGTGTCAGGTAAATCTATTCTAACTTACATGCTGATGTTGCTATACTAGTTGTTGTATAGAGTGTTGTTCCTGTATTAATAGTTTACTGACATTGTATACATATCATTAGACAGCGTGACATTTTCACTGGCCATAAAAATTATCTCCAGTTACCATGGATCCAGTAGCCCAGCTGGCTCTGCAGTTGCAGGGATTATCCATGGAGCTGACGGACATTAAGTCCAAAGTTTTGTCTCCCCTGGAGCAAACCAGAGTTAACCTAAAGTAGCTCTCCCGGACAAGTTCACTGGTGGGCGAGACAAATTTTCACCTTCCGGAGGCATGTAAATTGTATTTTCGGCTTCGGCCTCGATCATCGGGGAGTGATGAGCAGAGAGTGGGAATTGTTATCTCACTTCTGCAAGGGGACCCTCAATCCTGGGCATTTTCCCTTCCTCCGGGATCCCCGCTCTACTGTCTGTAGATCAATTTTTTACTGCCCTGGGATTGGTATATGATGACCCAGATCGGGTCTCTCTTGCAGAGACAAAATTACGTAAGATACAGCAGGGAGATCGTCCTGCAGAGGAATTTGCTTCTGAGTTTCGTAGATGGGCCACAGATACTCAGTGGAATGACCCAGCTCTTAGGAGCCAGTTTTGTCATGGCTTTCTGATAAATTAAAAGACGTTTTGGCTCAGTATGAGTCTCCTCATTCACTGGAGGCTGCTATGGCCTTAGCTATCCGTACTGATAGACGGCTCGGGAGAGGGGTGAGGTAACCCCACTCCCTGTTGTTTCTCCACCTACCACTAAAGCCCCTTATGTTGAGGTTCCCCTTGTCTGTTCAGGATGAGCCTATGCAGTTGGGAGGGACATCATTTCGTAGGAGGGGATTGGCGGTACGCCGCAGGACTAGAAGATGTTTTTTCTGCGGGAAAGGGGGACATTTTGTTGGAGAATGTCCATCCCGTGCCTTGTTAAGCCAAAAGTCGCCGGAAAACTGTTAATCCCAGGTTGTGTGGTGGACGACAACCTGGGAGTAATGTATTTCATCCGCCAGTTCTTCTCAGTTCCTTGTACCAGTGGAGGTGATAGTTGGTACGAGAGTGGAGAGATTGTCTGTTCTTCTTGATAGTGGTTCCGGGGCTAACCTGGTTGACGCTCAGTTTGCTCAGGCTCAAGGTATGCATCTGAGTGTATTGGTCAAACCGATCCCTATATTCTCCATTGACGCCAGGCCTCTCGGCCAAGGTAGCTTTGTTCATGAGGTTCATAACATTGACCTTCGGGTAGGGCAATACATAGGGAACAATTATCTTGTTATGTGTTGGAGGGTCTAACTACTCCCATTGTGTTGGGACTTCCTTGGTTGGTTAAACATAACCCTGTGATTAATTGGCAGTCCAGAGAAATAAGCCAATGGGGGAGTTTTGCAAAAGCAACTGCATGAACACAGTCATCAGTGCGGTCGTGCCTATACATTGCCCCTTTTTTGGAGGATTTTGGGGATGTTTTCTCTGAGGAGGGTGTCAGGAGTTGCCTCCTCATCGCGTGTATGACTGCTCTATTAATCTCCTTCCTGATGCTAGTGGCCTAAAGCTAGGTTGTATAATCTTTCTGGTCCTGAGAGGCAGGCTATGAAAGATTATATTTCTGAAAGTCTGGCCAAAGGGCATATTAGACCTTCATCTTCCCCAGTAGCCGCGGGGTTCTTCTTTGTGAAGAAGAAAGATGGAGGCCTACGCCCTTGCTTGGATTTCCGCAAACTTAATCGGATTACTGTTCGAGATCCGTATCCACTCCCTCTTATTCCTGATCTCTTCAATCAAATTGTTGGCGCCAAATGGTTTTCTAAATTGGATCTCAGGGGGGCGTATAATCTGATTAGGATAAAAGAGGGGATGAGTGGAAAACGCGTTTAACACGCTGGAGGGACATTATGAAACCTAGTCATGCCTTTTGGTCTGACTACTGCACCAGCTGTATTCAACATTTTGTTAATGACATTTTTCGTCACCTTGTGGGGCTGTTTGTGGTTGTATATTTGGACGACATTTTAATTTACTCGCCAGATCCTGTGTCTCATCAGGAGCATGTGAGACAGGTGTTTGCAGATCTTGCGAGACAATAAACTATACGCCAAACTGGAGAAGTGTGTATTTGCCGTACAGGAACTTCAGTTTTGGGTTTTTTGGTGTCAGCCTCCGGTTTCCGTATGGACCCTGAAAAGGTGAGAGCAGTGCTTGAATGGGATCAGCCAGGAGATCTTTAAAGGCTCTGCAGCGTTTTTTTGGGGTTTGCTAACTACTACCGGAAATTTATTTGTAATTTCTCATCTGTCGTCAAACCTCTCACTGACATGACAAGAAAAAAGACGGATTTTTCTAAATGGTCGGACAAAGCTTGCCAAGCCTTTTTCTCTTTGAAGAAATGTTTGCTTCGGCACCCGTTCTCATCCAACCAGATGCATCTCAGCCGTTCATTGTTGAGGTGGATGCGTCTGACGTAGGGGTGGGTGCTATATTGTCCCAGGGTCCGTCCCCTGGTAAATGGCATCCGTGCGCTTTCTTTTCTAAGAAATTGTCGTCCGCCGAAAGGAATTATATATCGGCAATAGGGAACTTTTGGCCATTAAGTTAGCTTTTGAAGAATGGCGTCACTTTTTGGAGGGGGCAGTCCACCCGTTACCGTTATTACTGATCACAAGAACCTGTTGTATTTGGAATCCGCTAAGCGTCTGAATTCCAGACAAGCTCGATGGTCGTTGTTTTTTACCAGGTTTAATTTTGTCGTCACTTATCGCCCCGGGGTCTAAGAATTGTAAAGGCTGATGCCTTGTCTCGCAGTTTCCCAGGGCCGGGAAAACGGATGACCAGTCCTATCCTTCAGGAGGGGGGTGGTAGTGTCGGCTGTATTTTCTGAGCTTGAGGAGGATGTTTAGAGGCTCAGGGGGACACCCCTGCAGGACCTCCAGGGAACTGTTTGTCCCCAAATCTGTTGAGACAAAAGGTTATTGAGGCCACATCATAATTCTCCCTCTAGCAGACATCCAGGGAGTAAGGCTACTTTAGATCTCCTTTCTCGCCGGTTTTGGTGGCCTAATGCTAATAAAGATTTATAACTTTTGTCGCGTCATTGGGGTGTGTGCTCGCTCTAAAACCCCCTAACCCGTCCGTCTGGGACCCTTTTACCCTTGAAACTTCGGAGTGTCCATGGACTCATTTTTTCTATGGACTTCATTACGGCCCCTTCCTCCGTCTCAGGAATACTGTCATACTGGTGGTTGTTGACAGGTTCAGTAAGATGGCACATTTCGTTGCTCTTCCTGCACTCCCTAATGCTAAAACTCTGGCGCAGGTGTTCATTAGGGAGATCGTTAGACTTCATGGGTTTGCCTTCTGATGTCGTGTCAGATAGGGGTCTCAGTTTGTGTCCAAATTTTGGAGGCATTTTGTTTACGTCGGGGATGCAATTGTCATTTTCCTCGGCTTTTCATCCGCAGACCAATGGTCAGACAGAGCGTCTGAATCAGAGCTTAGAGACATATCTCCGGTGTTTTGTCTCAGAGAACCAAGAGGACTGGTCTTCTTTCTTGCCCCTGGCAGAGTTCGCTCTTAAAAACAGGCGGAGCGAGTCCACTGTAAGTTCCCCGTTTTTTGGGGCATATGGTTTCCATCCCCCAGTTTTTGTACTTTCAATGGGGGGGCCCTTCTGGGGTTCCAGAGAGGAGCGTTCTCGTCGTCCCCTTGCTTCTGTGTGGAGAGGTGTATTGAATAATCTGAATGCGATGGGGAACCGTTACAAACGTATGGCTGATAAGGAGGAGAGTTTCTGGGCCAGATCTGAATGTGAACGATCTGGTATGGTTGTCTACCCGGAAAATAAAACTTAAAGTGCCCTCCTGGAAACTGGGTTTCCCCGATTCATCGGGCCGTACAGGATCAGTTCCATAATTAATCCTGTGGCATTTCGTCTGGACCTCCCTCCTACGTTTAAAATTCATAATGTGTTCCACAAGTCATTACTTAAAAGGTATTGGCACCAGTCATACCGTCACCTCTACCTCCTCCTCCTGTGTTGGTCAATGGTAACTTGGAATTTCAAGTATCAAAGATCATTGACTCACGTCTGAATCGCCGGTCCCTTCAGTACTTGGTGCATTGGAAGGGGGATGGTCCCCAGGAGAGGACGTGGGTCCCTGCGTCTGATGTTAACGCAAATCGTTTGGTTTTGGACCTTCCACAGAACTCACCCGGGCAGGCCTGGCCCTGAGGGCCGGAGGCCCCTCGTAGAAGGGGGGGTACTGTCATGTGTTGCATTGCCACGAAGATCGTCGCGGTTGCCACATTTTGACTTCTCACAGCTGAGCTGCGTTTCTTTGTGTTTTGGGCAAGCTAGGGAGTTTTAATTCTGTCTGTGCTCGGTGCTGGGACTGGGTGCAGTTTTCTCCCGGCTGCAATTGGATTATTTGTTGATTGGTTTCCTTTAAATTCCTGGCTGTCTGCTTGGGGAGTTGCCAGTGAAAACCTTATGGGGACCAC
>JARQOD010003544.1:0-63645 GCA_033576555.1 Oophaga sylvatica
CCAATCTCAATTCCAGCCAATTTTGGTTGGAAAAAGTCAAATGGTGCTCCTTCCATTCCGAGCTCTGCCATGCGCCCAAACAGTGGTTTTCCCCCACATATAGGGTATTGGCGTACTCAGGAGAAATTGCACAACAACTTTTGAGGTCCAATTTCTCCTGTTACCTATGGGAAAATAAAAAATTAGTGACTAAGAGATAATTTTTGTGGGAAAAAAATAGGATTTTTTATTTTCATGCCCGGGCATTATAAACTTGTGTGATGCACTTGGGGGTTCAAAGTGCTCACCAAAGATCTAGATAAGTTCCTTAGGGGGTCTAGCATGGGCGTACCCAGGATCAAAACTAGGGGGGGCAAGCCATGGTCGTTCAGGTTGTAAAATATAAGAACAAAAAATGTACCTTATAGATGACGTCGTCTCTGGAGTCATTCTCCTTTTCTTCATCTTGTCCAGACCCTATGATGAGTTTTCTCATCCACAGTCGTCTCTGCAGACCTCCATCTTCTCCGCTCTTCTGCACCAACTCTCCACACGATGCCCTTAAAGACAGAAGAGTCATTATAATGCTCCTGAATAAAAATATCTGCAATATACTGTCGCCTCACACTATTCCCCTCCCTCCTCACGCTGTCTCCTCATATATTTACCCCCTCACTCTATTCTGCCTGCTCACACATACCCCTGACTCCCCATACTGTGTCTGCACACATCCCATCACCCTCACTCCCCATACTGTGTCCACACACATTCACCCGTTCACTCCCCATACTGTCTGCAACCATCCCCCATACTGTTTCCTCATACATACATGCTCTTCAGTACCCTCAAATCCCCCCACACATTAAATCCCCCATCCCCACTTCAAATCCCCCCACACACATTAAGTACCCCATCTACACTCCAAATCCCCCCACATACATTAAGTACCCCCCACCCACACTCCAAATCCCCCCACATACATTAAGTACCCCCCCATCCACACTCCAAATCCCCACACTTAAAATAACCCCCCATCCCCACTCCAAATCCCCCCACACATTAAATCCCCCATCCCCACTTCAAATCCCCCCACACACATTAAGTACCCCCATCTACACTCCAAATCCCCCACATACATTAAGTACCCCCCCATCCACACTCCAAATCCCCCACGCATAAAATAACCCCCCATCCCCACTCCAAATCCCCCCACACATAAAATAACCCCTATCCCCACTCCAAATCCCCCCACTCATAAAGTAACCCCCCATCCCCACTCTAAAATCCCCCCCCCCATACACTCACACTCACACATGTCCCCCGTTAATCTTCGGTGGTTCTTCAGCTCCATTACACGTCTGGAGCACTTACCACCAACCGCTGCCTCACTGCCTGTGTCTTCGCCTCTGAAGAGCCAGCGTGTGACGTCAGCAGCGTGATCATGTGACCTGATCACGCTGCTGGCGCTTCATGGATGCGGAAGTGCCTGCGGCGGCGGTCAGGGCACAGAGCACTGCAGAGGAGCAAGATGTGAGTGTGTGTAGCTCAGCTGTATGCTAGCGTCTCTGACTCTGACACCTGGCTGGAGCCTGGAGTGAGTCAGATGCTAGCACACTGTGACTGCACAGCGATGCGCAGCAGCAGCACTTTCTCTGAGCCGGCTGTCAATTTGACAGCCGGCGCTCAGAGAACGGGAGAGGGGGCGGCAGAATGCAGCTACAGGCCTCATCTTGGCACGGCGCGCCCCTGCTCCTAGGGGGGGGCAACGGCCCCCTCCTGCCCCACGGTGGGTACGCCCATGGGGTCTAGCTTCCAAAATGGGGTCACTTGTGGGGTGTTTCCACTGTTTAGGCTCATCTGGGGCACTACAAACGGAACATGACCCCATCAATGTTTGCATTCCAAAACGTTACTGCTTCCTTTCCAAGCCCTGCCGTGCGCCCAAACAGTTTCCCCCCCCCACATATGGGGTATCAGCGTACTCAGGACAAATTGGACAACAACTTTTGGGGTCCAATTTCCTTGGGAAAAATCAAAAATTTGGGACTAAAAAATCATTTTTGTGGAAAATTGTTTTTTGTTTTTTTCACACCCAGGCATTATAAACTTTTGTGAAACACTTTGGGGTTCAAAGTGCTCACAACAGATCTAGATAAGTTCCTTAGGGGGTCTAGTTTCCAAAATGGTGTCACTTGTGGGGGGTTTCCACTGTTTAGGCGCATCAGGGGCTCTCCAAACACGACATGGCGTCCAATCTCAACTCCAGCCAATTTTAGTTTGAAAAAGTCAAACGGCGCTCCTTCCCTTACGAGCTCTGCCGTGTGCCCAAACAGTGGTTTTCCCCCACATATAGGGTATTGGCGTACTCAGGAGAAATTGCACAACAACTTTATCTGCCCATTTTCTCCTTTTACCCTTGTCAAAATAAAAAAAAGTTTGTAAAAGATCATTTTTGTGGCTAAAAAGTTAAATATTAATTTTTTCCTTCCACGTTGCTTCAGCTCCTGTGAAGCACCTGAAGGGTTATAAACTTCTTGAATGTGGTTTTGAGTACCTTGAGGGGTGCAGTTTTTAGAATGGTGTCACTTTTTGGTATTTTCTGCTATATAGACCCGTCAAAGTGACTTCAAATGTGAGGTGGTCCCTAAAAAAATGGCTTTGTAAATTTTGTTGTAAAAATGAGAAATCACTGGTCAACTTTTAACCCTTATAATTTCCTAACAAAAAAAAATTTTGGTTCCAAAATTGTGCTGATGTAAAGTAGACATGTGGGAAATGTTATTTCTTAACTATTTTGTGTGACATATTTCTCTGTTTTAAGGGAAAAAAAATTCAAAGTTTGAAAATTGCAAAATTTTCTAAATTTTCGCCATATTTGTGTTTTTTTCAAAAATAAACGCAAGTTATATCGAAGAAATTATACTTCTAACGTGACGTACAATATGTCACGAGAAAACATTCTCAGAATCGCGAAGATCCGTTGAAGCGTTCCAGAGTTATAACCTCATAAAGAGACAGTGGTCAGAATTGTAAAAATTGGCCCTGTCATTAACGTGCAAACCACCCTTGGGGGTGAAGGGGTTAATATATGGGTTGTGACCCAACTAGTCAGACCTGAACATGGGTTTCCTGCTACTACAGGAACCTTTAACATTTCTCCCACACTTTCTTCTTGCTCCCCTGATAAATCCTCTATACTGGGGAGGAAACGCGTAGGAAGGAAACACTATACCATGGTGGGTACATCCTAGCAGACTACACTTGGGGACTGTCCTTGTAAGGGCAGGGGCAGGACAGGGGATTATATGAAACTTTCCCCCTCTATATACAATCATCTCGTCTGCTCTTGTGTGTGTTCAACTTGCTAAGGAAAACTGAATGAACTGGTGAGATCAAACCATTTATTATTGAGTACTGGTTTAAGCAATGGCACTTTATTATTGTGTTTATTTTGAGGGCACGTCAATCCTTTATTGGATGCCCCCTGACTGGTGTGCCCTGTTTATAAGGGTGTTCTAATGTTCCTTGCTTCTCCTTATCTCCACCATTCCTGTTTGTCATTATGGCAACTTCCACTGTTCCTCCTCCCTTTGCGTCCCCTTTATAAATGATGTTCCAGCCTCTTCCTGTCTTCTCACAGCAGTGGGACCCGGAGGCTGCGATGTGCTGAGTGCTGCTGTGCTGACTGCTGGTGAGAGTTGGCTGACTCATTGGTGTCAGTGATTAGGGACAAAATCAGGAGGGAAGGTGTTTCCTGGCTTACCGACATCTTGGTCGAGCTGGAAGCGCCCCCGTCGGCCGGCAGTCCGCTCGGCGTATCCCCCCGGGGCGTCTAAGCTGTTATGAATGTGCTAGAGATGGTTTCTGAGAAGAGGCTCCCTCAGGTGGTTACAGACAGTACTGAACCTTTCAGCGAGGAGTGGCAATCTGGAATCACGGACTGGTCTGATATAAGGGAGGTTCCCTCCCATGATGGTTGCCGGTGATCAATTGTTCTCGTCTCAATTGTGGTTCCTGGTTCATTTGGAAGTTTGCTGGAGTCTTGCCTTCATCTCCTGCTTTCAGATAAGATATTTTTTGCTTTTCTTTTTGTGCTTGATTTTTGCATTGTTTTCTGCACTTTTGTGGAGGTCAGCCAGGTCCCCTCCTGGGGCCTGAGCTCCTCACAGTTTTTCTGCAGCCACTATTATTTGCTCATTTGCTTTTTCCTGTTTTTTCAGCGGCTGCAGCTTGGTTTTTGTTCACACTGAGATCTGATTTAGTGGGTGGCGAGATCGTGTGATCTCAGTATTTTTGTAATCAGAATTGTTGGATTTTTGTAGGGTTTTCTGGGTTGCAGAAAGTAATCTCTCCTGTCCTATCCTATTTAGTCAGCTTGTGGCCCCAGCGTTTGCTCAGTCTATTTTCTGCTTATGTCTGTATTTTCATCTTGTCTAACCGCCATTACATGTTTGGGGGCTTCCTATTTTCTTTGGGGATCTGCTCCGGGGCAGATAGCTTTCATCTTTCTGCCTTTAGGTGTAGTTATCTCTCAGGCTGTGACGAGGCGTCTAGGATCAACGTAGGAACGCTCCACGGCTACCTCTAGTTGTGTCGTTAGTTTAGGAATCTGCAACCCATCAGTTACCAACATCTCAGGTGTTCGGCTGCCCTGCTGTTGTTCCTGTCCTCCTCAGCTACCGAAACATAACAGTATCACCGGCCCTAACTGAAAATTATATGGTACTCACAGAAGGGAAAAATAGTGTGGAAAGAAAAAAGTTGTCAGAGTTGTCAGAGATTTTTTTTTTTCTGTCTGTTGCATTTTTTCCCTCTTTTTCTCTGGGTGCTGCGGAGGATTTTTTTTTCTCTCAATGGAGTTTACACAGTTGTCTGGCCATGTGGATCAGCTTGCCACTGAGGTTCAGAGTATTGCTACCTATCTTGCTGGGTTGCCGGTTGTGGAACCTGGGATTCCCATGCCAGATTTGTTTTTGGGGTATCGGGCTAAATTTCTGAATTTCAAAAATAACTGTAAGTTGTTTTTTGCCTTAAAGCCTAAGTCTTCAGGTAACGCAGCACAGCAGGTTCAAATTGTCATCTCTCTCCTGCGCGGTGATCCTCAGGATTGGGCTTTTTCCCTGACACCTGGAGATCCTGTTTTGAATGATATTGATGCATTTTTTCTGGCTCTGGGGTTATTGTACGATGAACCTAATGTCACTGATCAAGCTGAAAAAACCTTGTTGGCATTAAATCAGGGTCTTGAAGACGCTGAGTTGTACTGTCAGAAATTCCGAAAGTGGGCAGTCCTGACTAAATGGAATGATGATGCTTTGGCAGCCCTTTTTCGGAAGGAGCTGTCAGAATGTAAAGGATGTTATGGTGGGATTCCCTGCTCCCTCTGGTCTCAATGATTCTATGTCATTGGCTATTCAAATTGACAGACGTTTGCGTGAGCGCAGAGGTATGCGTGAGATAGTGTTGCCTTGTGAGCTAGCTTCTGAGCCCATGCAGTGTGATAGAGTGACTTCTGGGGCTCAGCGTCATGAGTTTCGAAAGCGCAATGGGTTATGTTTCTACTGTGGTGATGCCTCTCATGCTATTTCAGTCTGCCCTAAGCGGGGAAGACGTTTTGCATTCTCAGTTGTCTTGAGTAGTGTTCAGACTAAATTTCTGTTGACTGTTACCCTGATTTGCTCCCTGTTCACATTTTCTGCTCAGGCTTTTGTTGATTCAGGAGCAACTATTAACCTGATGGATTTTGACTTTGCCAAACGTTGTGGGTTTCCCATATACCCCTGCGGAAGTCTATTCCCCTACTGGGCATTGATTCTACCCCTTTGGCTGAGAATAAGCCCCAGTTCTCTACTCAGGTGATAATGAGGGTTGAACCAGATCATCAGGAGAGTTGCAAATTTCTGGTGCTGTATAATCTGCATGGAAATAAAAAGAAAAGAACCACCGTATATGACGCACACCACACCAAAATACAAATATATATACAAAATACAAAACTTTATTGGCACACACAAGAAAAATTACAATAAAACATAATTAAAAATACAAGAGAACATGTCACAGAAAGCTGCCTGAGTGGAAAAATGCATGAAAATATATATACATGTATTTATAGCATAATTCAAAGTGGCTAAATAGTCAATCCATACCCACATGCAGATATATGGTACAGGGCAGCAATCAGGACAGTGCTCTAGACGAGGACCTTGTCTAGAGCACTGTCCTGATTGCTGCCCTGTACCGGCTCCTTTATTATGAGGGCTCGCTGTTGGTAACTATTCCAGTTCCATGTTTCCATCAAGATGGCTATATGTTAGTACCCTGATTCAATTCCAGGCAGGCTGTGACCCCTTATTGTATCATTTCTGGTTCTCAATTCTCATCTTTCATGAGCAACCTCCCGTGTCGCTCCCCTCCCTTTTATACCTTCCCCCTCCTGGCACTATCTAATTTTGGGTCCATACAGGGTCTCTCTTTCTAGCCTTTATTCTGCAGCATTTACCATATATCTGCATGTGGGTATGGATTGACTATTTAGCCACTTTGAATTATGCTATAAATACATGTATATATATTTTCTTGCATTTTTCCACTCAGGCAGCTTTCTGTGACATGTTCTCTTGTATTTTTATTTATGTTTTATTGTAATTTTTCTTGTGTGTGCCAATAAAGTTTTGTATTTTGTATATATACTTGTATTTTGGTGTGGTGTGCGTCATATACGGTGGTTCTTTTCTTTTTATTTCCATGATTGCTTTCTCTACCGTTTCGCACCCCCCCCCTCTACTATTACGTATCTAGTGCGCCCATCTCTCCTGCTTCGTTTACTGTATAATCTGCATGACATTATTGTACTGGGCTTCCCTTGGTTGCAGTCTCATAATCCTGTTTTGGATTGGAAATCTGTGTCTGTGACCAGTTGGGGCTGCCAATGTGTTAATGCCGACACTCCTGTTTTTTCTGCCTCTCCCAAGTCTCAGGATGTTCCTGACTTTTTGACTGATTTTTCGGATGTATTTAGTGAAAGTAAATCTGCATCTTTGCCCCCTCACAGGAGCTACGATTGCGCTATTGAATTAGTGCCTGGTGGTAAATTTCCTAAAGGTCGCCTTTTTAACTTGTCTGTACCTGAACACGATGCTATGCGATCTTATATCAAGGAGTCATTGGAGAAGGGTCATATCAGACCATCCTTTTCACCCTTGGGTGCCGGTTTTTTCTTTGTGGCCAAAAAGGATGGTTCATTGAGGCCGTGTATTGATTATCGTCTCTTGAATAAGATCACTGTGAAGTATCAATATCCGTTACCCTTGATTTCTGACCTGTTTTCCAGGGTGAAAAGTGCTAGTTGGTTTACCAAGCTTGACCTCAGGGGGGCGTATAACCTTATTCGCATTAAGCACGGGGATGAATGGAAGACGGCGTTTAATACCCCAGAGGGGCATTTTGAGTACCTATTGATGCCCTTTGGGCTCACTAATGCTCCTTCCATCTTCCAATTCTTCATGAATGATATTTTCAGGGATTTTGTGGATAAATTTCTGATTGTTTATTTGGATGATATCTTGATTTTTTCCAATGACTGGGACTCTCATGTGAAACATGTTCGGACTGTGTTCCAGATTTTGAGAGAGAATGCACTGTATGTGAAGTGATCAAAGTGTCTTTTTGGCGTACAGAAGGTCTCATTTCTGGGATTCATTTTTTCTCCGTCTGTTATTGAAATGGACCAGGTCAAGGTTCAAGCCATCTGTGATTGGGTCCAACCTACTTCATTAAAGGCTCTCCAGAGATTTTTGGGTTTTGCCAATTTTTATCGTAAATTTATTGGTAATTTCTCTGTTATTGTTAAACCATTGCAAATAAACTCAGAACTCAACTTCAGTAGAGTGATGATTTTTAATCGTGTCCACAGTAATAACAGAAACGTTTCGGTCCTGAACTTGGACCTTCATCAGTCACATGGACTACTGTGAGTAGGTGGACCCAGCAAAAAGAGGGGCTATGCCCGGAATATCAGGTTTAAATTCTGTTCGATATAGGTGATCAAATATGGCAGCGGTTACCTGGGGGGTCCCGGTGGAGCAAAAATGTGCCTGCGGTGGACGCGGTATCCGCCGCTAGTCCGTGCACGGAGCCCCTGAGTTCTGAGTTTATTTGCAATATTTATATGGTGTGGGAACCTACTCAGATACTCCTATACGGCTGTGCACATGATTATTCACTTTGCATTGTTAAACCATTGACTGATTTGACCAAAAAGGGTTCTGATGTGGTGAATTTGCCTCCTGAGGCAGTCTCTGCGTTTCAGGAACTTAAGCAGAGATTCACTTCTGCTCCTGTTCTACGGCAGCCTGATGTTTCTCTACTGTTTCAGGTGGAGGTTGATGCCTCTGAAATTGGAGCAGGTGCCGTTTTGTCCCAAAGAGATCCAGAGACCTCTAAGGGTGAGTTTCCACGGTCAGGATACGCTGCGTGTTTGGCACTGTGCGCTGGCGCAGCGCCAAACACGCAGCGTCCAGATGTTACAGCATAGTGGAGGGGATTTCAAGAAATCCCGTCTCCACTATGCGTAACAATACGCAGGTGGCAAACCTGCGTAAACGGACATGCGGCGCGTCTTTTTAGACCGCAGCATGTCCTCGCGTATTGCGGTGACGGTGCGTCGCCGCAACAGAATTAACACAGGGCTATGTAGCCCTGCGCTCTTTCCGGAGGTGTTCCGGAGGTGTCCTGAACACCTCCGGAAAGATCGCGCGTCATAAAGGGGACCGTGGAACCACAGCGTAAGAGTAACCCTTGTGCCTTTTTCTCTCGAAAATTTTCTCCAACTGAACGTAATTATGACGTGGGTAATCGGGAGTTATTGGCCATGAAGTGGGCCTTTGAAGAGTGGAGACATTGGCTGGAAGGAGCCAAACATCAGGTGGTGGTCCACACGGACCATAAGAATCTGGTTTATCTCGAAGCAGCCAAGCGCCTTAATCCTAGACAGGCCAGGTGGGCCTTGTTTTTCACACGTTTTAATTTTGTGGTTTCTTTTCTTCCTGGCACTAAGAATGTTAAGGCGGATGCCCTCTCGAGGAGTTTCTTTGCGGACTCTCCTGAGTTATCTGATCCTACTGTTATTTTGAAAGAGGGTGTAGTTCTTTCTGCCATCTCGCCCAATTTGAGACTGGCCTTGGAAGGGTGTCAGGAGGATAAACCTGAGCGCTGCCCTATTGGGAAATTGTTTGTCCCAGACCAGTGGAAGAAGAGTGTGATGTCTGAGATTCATTGCTCCGCGTTGGCTGGTCACCCGGGATTTTTGGTACCAGAGACTTGGTGAGTCGGTCCTTTTGGTGGCCTACTTTGTCTCGTGACGTCAGGGAATTTGTGCAGTCCTGTGGGACTTGCTCTCACTCCAAGCCTTGCTCTCGCTCTAGTGGTTTGTTAATGCCATTACCTGTGCCCAAGAGGCCATGGACCCATATCTCTATGGATTCTATTTCCGACCTCCCTGTTTCTCAGAGAATGACCGTTATCTGGGTAATCTGTGATAGGTTTTCCAAGATGATACATCTTGTGCCATTACCTAAGTTACCTTCCTCCTCCGAGTTGGTGCGTTTGTTCCTTCAGCACGTGGTTCGGTTACATGGCATTCCGGAGAACATTGTGTCTGACAGAGGAGTCCAGTTTGTTTCCAGATTTTGGAGGACATTTTGTTCTAAACTTTGTGTTCAATTATCTTTCTCCTCTGCTTTTCATCCTCAGACCAATGGACAAACCGAGAGAACAAACCAGACCTTGGAGACTTATTTGAGATGTTTTGTGTCTGCTGATCAAGATGACTGGGTCTCTTTTTTGCCTTTGGCTGAGTTTGCTCTTAATAATAGGGCTAGCTCTGCCACCTTGATGTCTCCATTTTTCTGCAATTTTGGGTTGCACCCTCGATTTTCTTCGGGACAGGCGAAGGCTTCTGTCTGTCCGGGTGTTGACTCTGTTGTGGAGCGAATGCAGCAGATTTGGGACCAGGTAGTGGAGAGGTTGTCTCTCAGGAGAAGGCCCAACGGTTTGCCAACCGGCATAGGACTGATGGTCCTCGGTTTAAAGTGGGGGACTTGGTTTGGTTGTCCTAAAGAATTATCCCTATGAGGGTTGCATCTCCAAAGTTTAAGCCCAGGTTCATTGGACCTTATAAGATCATGAAGATTCTTAATCCTGTTTCCTTCCGTTTGCTCCTTCCAGGGACATTTAAGATCCATAACGTGTTCCACAAGTCCTTTTTGAAGAGGTTTGTCGAGCCAGTGGTTCCTATGGCTGCGCCTCCTGACCCTGTTTTGGTTGAGGGCAATCTGGAGTATGTGGTTGAGAAAATATTGGATTCTCGTTTTTCTAGACAGAAACTCCAGTATTTGGTTAAGTGGAGAGGTTATGGTCAGGAGGACAATTCTTGGGTGTTTGCTTCGGACATCCATGCTAGGAGACTGATCCGTGCCTATCACCGAGCTCATCCTGATCGGCCTCGTTGTACAAGTGAGGGTTCGGTGACCCCTCCTCAAGGGGGGTACTGTTATGAATGTGCTAGAGATGGTTTCTAAGCGGAGGCTCCCTCTGGTGGTTACAGACAGTACTGAACCTTTCAGCGAGGAGTGGCAATCTGGAATCACGGACTGGTCTGATATAAGGGAGGTTCCCTCCCATGATGGTTGCAGGTGATCAATTGTTCTTGTCTCAGTTGTGGTTCCTGGTTCATTTGGAAGTTTGCTGGAGTCTTGCCTTCATCTCCTGCTTTCAGATAAGATATTTTGTTTTCTTTTCTTTTTGTGCTTGCTTTTTGCATTGTTTTCTGCACTTTTGCGAAGGTCAGCCAGGTCCCCTCCTGGGGCCTGAGCTCCTCACAGTTTTTCTGCAGCCACTGTTATTTGCTCATTTGCTTTTTCCTGTTTTTTCAGCGGCTGCAGCTTGGTTTTTGTTCACACTGAGATCTGATTTAGTGGGTGGCGAGATCGTGTGATCTCAGTATTTTTGTAATCAGAATTGTTGGATTTTTGTAGGGTTTTCTGGGTTGCAGAAAGTAATCTCTCCTGTCCTATCCTATTTAGTCAGCTTGTGGCCCCAGCGTTTGCTCAGTCTATTTTCTGCCTATGTTTGTATTTTCATCTTGTCTAACCGCCATTATATGTTTGGGGGCTTCCTATTTTCTTTGGGATCTGCTCCGGGGCAGATAGCTTTCATCTTTCTGCCTTTAGGTGTAGTTATCTCTCAGGCTGTGACGAGGCGTCTAGGATCAACGTAGGAACGCTCCACGGCTACCTCTCGTTGTGTCGTTAGTTTAGGAATCTGCAACCCATCAGTTACCAACATCTCAGGTGTTCGGCTGCCCTGCTGTTGTTCCTGTCCTCCTCAGCTACCGAAACATAACACTAAGCCTTGCCCCCATTACGTCACGGGGCGGGCACACTCGTCATCGCCGGAACACATCCCCAGCTCTGCGCTCGGTGGCTGCAACCCTCTCATGTCCTGGAGGAATCACATGTCTCCTGGCCATGCCCCCTTTGTCTCCCATGGCTTTTTCACCCCTTCCTCATAGAGGCAACGCAGAGCCGCCATCTTGCAGCCACCTGACACCTTACTACTCCTTGCGCCCCCAAAATCTCCTGTGCCAACCAATACATACAATGGGAGGACAGGCTTGCAGCAGTGCATCCTCTGTTGAGGAGCCTGCCTCCTCTTTACAGTCCCCTAATGTACAGGCAGTACATAGTACCCCTGCATCCAGGGGTGAACCTAGCCTCTCTGCTGCCTGAGGCGAACTGCAAAACGGCGCCCCCCCATTGTAAAATCAGTACAAATAAATCTGGTTTACTCTTACTAGCCTAACGTGACGCACATGTGAAATACATACACTTTTTGGGTATGTGCAGACGTTGCAGAATCTGCTGTGGAATTTTCCAAGCAGATTTTGCTAAATCCGCAGGTAAAATGACCTGCGTTTTACATGCGGATTTAGTGCCGATTTGCCGCGGTTTTTGTGTGGACTTCCCCTGCGTTTTGAGACCTGCGGATTCCTATTTAGAGCAGGTCTCAAAACGCTGCGGAACTGCACAAAAGAAGTGACATGCTGAGGATTTAAATCCGCACCAAATCCGCACGGGAAAAATCTGCAGCATGTGCGGATACGCAGCAGATTCAGCAACGTGTGCACAGACCCTTAAATAGGAATATGTTTGAAACATCGATTTTTATATTTGTTAAAGTTCTCTATAAGTAGTACACCTTGTAAACACATGGCTCCACTCCGTAAACCTTGTACACATGCGGCTTTGCACCATACACACGCGGCTCTGCTCCGTACATACACGGCTCCGCTCTGTACACCTTGTACACACACGGCTCCGCTCCGTACACCTCGTACACACACGGCTCCGCTCCGTACACCTCGTACACACACGGCTCCACTCCGTACACTTCATACACACACGGCTCTGCTCCGTACACTTCGTACACACACGGCTCCGCTCCGTACATCTCGTACACACGGCTCCGCTCCATACACACATGGCTCCGCTCCGTACACACACGGCTCCGCTCCATACACACACGGCTCCGCTCCGTACACCTCGTACACACACGCGCTCCGTACCTCGTACACCCTCGTGACCCCTACACAGGCTCCGCTCCGTACACCTCGTACACACACGGCTCCGCTCCGTACACCTCGTACACACACGGCTCCGCTCCGTACACTTCGTACACACACGGCTCCGCTCCGTACACTTCGTACACACATGGCTCCGCTCCGTACATCTCGTACACACGGCTCCGCTCCGTACACCTCGTACACACACGGCTCGCTCCGTACACCTCGTACACACGGCTCCGCTCCGTACACACACGGCTCCGCTCCATACACCTCGTACACACACGGCTCCGCTCCGTACACCTCGTACACACACGGCTCCGCTCCGTACACCTCGTACACACGGCTCCGCTCCGTACACACACGGCTCCGCTCCATACACCTCGTACACACACGGCTCCGCTCCGTACACCTCGTACACACACGGCTCCGCTCCGTACACTTCGTACACACACGGCTCCGCTCCGTACATCTCGTACACACGGCTCCGCTCCGTACACACACGGCTCCGCTCCGTACACCTCGTACACACACGGCTCCGCTCCGTACACCTCGTACACACACGGCTCCGCTCCGTACACCTCGTACACATACAGCTCCGCTACATCCACACTGTAAACCCCTCCTGATCTCACACATAAACTTACCTTCATCCACCACCATGATGACCAGAACAGCAGAGTCCTGCACGCAGAGAGCCTGACCATGTGACCCCTGACTCCTCCCCATCCTGTGACCTCATCACAGGTTCTGCTCGCACATAATAGGACAGCACAGCAACGGGACTCCTGGCTGTGAGAAGCTAAAGTGGAAAGGTGGGAGGGTGAGGAAGGAGTGCATGGGGGACATGGCTGCTTCTCACTGCGGGACACATAGCACAGTGCGCAGAAGTGTAAGACTCAGCAGGATTAAGGAGAGCCGGCACCACACCACGTGTTCTGAGATGTGCTCTGCGCCCCCTAGCTGCCGCCGCCTGAGACAGAAGGCTCAACTCGCCTCATTATAGGTGCGCCCCTGCCTACATCCTGTACAGTCCCTGCATAACTTGATGTAGCTACTGCTATTCTAATAACCAGCATGTCTGCTATGCCACCCCCACCGACCCCCCAGGCACAATTTAAAACCTTGCAGGGGCCAATCCAACCACAAGTTACCCACTATGGGTACAGTGCCCAATAGTGCCCACATTATGTCGGCTTCACCTATGGCCCACGTAGTGGCGGGTGCTGGATCCCCGGCCCTGATTCCGTGCTGTCATGGGCGCGGTAACCGCACCACCAGGTCCTCATCTCCATCTTCATCTTATAGCCCCGATCGGCGCCGTCGCTCTGCACGCTCTCATAGCAGACTGAGCAGGCGTTCGTCACACTGCTTAGGATGTTCTAGACGTAGTCACCGATCCAGATCATCTCGCTGGCGATCACCTCCCTCGTCCAACGAGTCGTCTGATGGATCGAGAAGGAATTTACGTCATAAGTCGATGCATCACCTTTGCTCCCCTGGAATCTGTACTGTTCCTGATCATTCTCAGGACGGGGCTATTCCTCTGGCTCCTCCCGTTCAATCGTCTCAACAAGGTATCGGTGAGTATAAGTATGCAGAGGCTTGGGGGGAGGGTGCGGGTTTTCTTCCAGCCTTAAAAGCATTATTGAGTCAGGCTAATTGCCCACCTGGTCAAAAGATTCTAGTTAACCCCCGCAAGTTGGACAAAACTCCTAAAATAGATCCCTCTGCTCGGTCCAGGATACATAAAGATGCGTTTTTCTGTGGCATATCCTCCCTTGGGTCTCACTTAGATGATGAGACTGTAACAAAGTTTGGGCTAACGATTATATTGATATTTGGGCCCTCGTGTCCCCAGACCAACACACGATCGATAAAGAACGGCGCCCCGCAGATAGACCTTTTGAATGTTAACCAAAAGTCGCTAAAACGATTAATAATTGGTTGCAGGCCATGTTCGTTATGGGTTGCGTCATGGGCCAGAAGCACGCAGAGCGGTGCTTTGAGGTGTTCATATATACTGTACATTGTGTGCATAATTATTAGGCAAGTTGTATTTGAGAGGATTCTTTTTATTATTGAACAACAACTATGTTCTCAATCAACCCAAAAGACTCATAAATATCAAAGCTTAATATTTTTGGAAGTTGGAGTGGGGTCTTTTTAGATTTGGCTATCTTAGGAGGATATCTGCTTGTGCACGTAACTATTACTGTGCAGAATTACTGGGCAACTTAATAAAAACCAAATATATACCCATCTCACTTGTTTATTTTCACCAGGTAAACCAATATAACAGCACAAAATTTAGAAATAAACATTTCTGACATTCAAAAACAACAAAAAAAATCAGTGACCAATATAGCCACCATTCTTTACGATGACCCTCAAAAACCTTCCATCCATAGATTCTGTCAGTTGCTTGATCTGTTTACAATCACATTGCGTGCTGCAGCCACCACAGCCTCCCAGACACTGTTCCGAGAGGTGGACTGTTTTCACTCCCTGTAGATCTCACATTTTATGAGGGGCCACAGGTTCTCTATGGGGTTCAGATCAGGTGAACAAGGGGGCCATGTCATTATTTTTTCTTCTTTTAGACCTTTACTGGCCAGCCACTCTGTGGAGTATTTGGATGCATGTGATGGAGCATTGTCCTGCATGAAAATCATGTTTTTCTTGAACGATACCGACTTCTTCCTTTACCACTGCTTGAAGAAGGTGTCTTCCAGAAACTGGCAGTAGGTCTGGGAGTTGAGCTTCACTCCATCCTCAACCTGAAAAGGTCCCACAAGTTCATCTTTGATGATACCAGCCCATACCAGTACCCCACCTCCACCTTGCTGGCGTCTGAGTCGGAGTGGTGCTCTCTGCCCTTTACTGATCCAGCCTCGGGCCCATCCATCTCGCCCATCAAGAGTCACTCTCATTTCATCAGTCCATAAAAACTTAGAAAAATCAGTCTTAACATATTTCTTGTCCCAGTCTTGACGTTTTATCTTATGTTTCTTGTTCAAAGGTGGTCGTTTTTCAGCCTTCCTTACCTTGGCCATGTCCCTGAGTATGGCACACCTTGTGCTTTTTGATACTCCAGTAACATTAAAGCTCTGAAATATGGCAAAACTGGTGGCAAATGGCATCTTGGCAGCTTCACACTTGATTTTCCTCAATTCATGGGCAGTTATTTTGCACCTTTTTTATCAACACGCTTCTTGCGACCCTGTTGGCTATTTGCCATGAAACGCTTGATTGTTCGGTGATCACGCTTCAAAAGTTTGGCAATTTCAAGACTGCTGCATCCCTCTGTAAGACAGCTCACAATTTTTGACTTTTCAGATTCCGTCAAATCTCTCTTCTGACCCATTTTGCCAAAGGAAAGGAAGTTGCCTAATAATTAAGCACACCTTATATAGGGTGTTGATGTAATTAGACCACACCCCTCCTCATTACAGAGATGCAAATCACCTGATTTACATAATTGGCAGTTGGCTTTCAAGCCTATACAGCTTGGAGTAGGACAACATGTATAAAAAGGATGATGTGATCAAAATACCCATTTGCCTAATAATTCTGCACACAGTGTATATATGTTTGGTAGGTGCGATCTGATACTGACTGGGTAAATCATTGCCCGGTTAGTACTACTATATAGTGAACATGATAAACAAAAAATAACTTGTTTTGCAATTTATCCCCACTTGGAATTCTCCCCCCCACACACTTTTCAGTACATCACTTGATGTGCTTTTGAATGACACCATTAATTACAACTTGTCCCACAATAAGCAAGCCCTCATATGACTATGGGGATGGGAAAAAAATGATGGCTCTATAATTTAATCTCTTTTATAATTTAATTAAAGTCGCTCACTACTTGAATCTAATAATCTAATTGCTTTTTTTTTTTTACTGTCTTTGGGGTGACCATTTGTTTGAGAACCACCAATGCATGCTGGAATGCTCAAATGAATAGTCATAAGGGGCTGTGGTCACTGATATAGCCCCTGCCCCTCCCTTAAACGAAGTGTCATCAGTGAAGTCCGTTCCAGGGACTGGGCTGGTCCCTGTTGTATTCAGCATGTCAGTTGGCAGATGCTCAGTAGGATCTTGCCACTGTGCAATATGCAGAGTGACAGTGCGCTCTCGCTGTCTATGATTAGGAGTGACGAGCCAGCAATAGAGCACGCTGTTAGTGTGCATTTTAAGGAGTGAGCAAAGACCAGCGTTTCTCCTGCAAGTGACATCACCAAGAGGTTAAAACTTTTCTTTTATTTCTATTATGTATATGTAACTCAAACAAATCTATTAAAACCCAATCAATGAAAAGGAAACAGTTACTAATACTTCTTTGTGAATTCAGGACACATCAGTCACTGAATATACTGTATCATTTGTTTCTGTAGTGAGGAATTGGCTACATGTACAGTGCCTTGCGGAAGTAATCGGCCCCCTGGAACTTTTCAACCTTTTCACAAATATCATGCTTCAAACATAAAGATACTAAATTTTTGGTGAAGAATAAGCAACAAGTGGGACACAATTGTTAAGTTGAACGAAATTTATTGTTTATTTTAAATTTTTGTGTAAATGCAAAAACTGAAAAGTGGGGCGTTCTATATTATTAGGCCCCTTTAATTTAATACTTTGTTGTGCCACCTTTTGCTGCGATTACAGCTGCAAGTCGCTTGGGGTATGTCTCTATCAGTTTTGTACATCGAGAGACTGAAATTCTTGCCCATTCTTCCTTGGCAAACAGCTCGAGCTCAGTGATGGAGATCGTTTGTGAACAGCAGTTTTCAGCTCTTTCCACAGATTCTCCATTAGATTCAGGTCTGGACTTTGACTTGGCCATTCTAACACCTGGATATGTTTATTTGTGAACCATTCCATTGTAGATTTTGCTTTATGTTTGGGATCATTGTCTTACTGGAAGACAAATCTCCGTCCCAGTCTCAGGTCTTTTGCAGATTCCAACAGGTTTTCTTCAAGAATGGTCCTGTATTTGGCTCCATCCATCTTCCCATCAATTTTAACCATCTTCCCTGTCCCTGCTGAAGAAAAGCAGACCCAAACCATGATGCTGCCACCACCATGCTTGACAGTGGGGATGGTGTGTTCAGGGTGTCCAGCTGTGTTGCCTTTACTCCAAACATATCATTTGGCATTGTTGCCAAAAAGTTCGATTTTGGTTTCATCTGACCAGAGCACCTTCTTCCACATGTTTGGTGTGTCTCCCAGGTGGCTTGTTGCAAACTTTAAATGATACTTTTTATAGATATCTTTGAGAAATGGCTTTCTTCTTGCCACTCTTCCATAAAGGCCAGATTTGTGCAGCGTACGACTGATTGTTGTTCTATGGACAGACTGTCCCACCTCAGCTGTAGATCTCTGCAGTTCATCCAGAGTGATCATGGGCCTCTTGGCTGAATCTCTGATCAGTCTTCTCCTTGTTAGAGATGAAAGTTTAGAGGGACGGCCGGGTCTTGGTAAATTTGCAGTGGCATGATACTCCTTCCATTTCAATATGATCGCTTGCACAGTGCTCCTTGGGATGTTTCAAGTTTTGGAAATTATTTTGCATCCAAATCTGGCTTTAAACTTCTCCACAACAGTATCACGGACCTGCTTGTTGTGTTCCTTGGTCTTCATGATGCTCTCTGTGCTTCAAACAGAACCCTGAGACTATTACAGAGCAGGTGCATTTATACGGAGACTTGATTACACACAGGTGGATTGTATTTATCATCATTAGTCATTTAAGACAACATTGGATCATTCAGAGATACACAATGTACTTCTGGAATGAGTTTGCTGTACTGAAAGTAAAGGGGCCGAATAATATTGCACACCCCACTTTTCAGTTTTTGTATTTCCACAAAAATGTAAAATAACCAATAAATTTCGTTCAACTTCACAATTTTGTCCCACTTGTTGATTCTTCACCAAAAATTTACATTTAGTATCTTTATGTTTGAAGCATGAAATGTGGGAAAAGGTTGAAAAGTTCCAGGGTGCTCAATACTTTCACAAGGCACTGTAGGTGGGAAGCCCCCTTAATTGTAACTCAGGTCCTGTCTCTATCCCTGTCTATAAATTGTATCTAACTCCAGGAATGACTATTAAAAACACACATAGAGCCTTCAAAAAAAATATTTCGCTTGCTCCCATGCTTCATCAGGGTATAGGGCTTATACTTAGGCTATGTGCCCACGTTGCGATTTTTTTAAGTGTTTTTGCCGAGTTTTTCTGCGGTGTAAACGCTTATAAAAACGCTAACAATACGTATCCCATGCAATCCTATGGGTTTTCGCAATTGCTGTGCACATGCTGAGTATTTTCCCAGAGCATAATCGCATCGCGTTAAAATACGCAACATGTTCATTATTTTAGAGTAATTGCGGCAATTCCGCCGCCATAGGATTGCATTGATATGCTCATTTTACGCATGTGGCTATGCCCACCATGCGTAAAGTGATCGCTTCATGTGCGGATGGTACCCATGGTCTGGAGGAGAGGAGACTCTCCTCTAGGACGTGCGTACCATTTTCCTGTAAAAATAGAATTAAATTAAAAAATAGGGATATACTTACCCTCTGTCGGCCCCCAGAGTCCTCCCGCTCCTCAGCGGCGCTGCCGGGAAGTTTCTTTCTTAGCGAGAATGACCTTTGTGACGTCGCGATCGAGTGACCGCGACGTCGCAAAGGTCATTCTCACTAAGCATGCCTGGGAACGGAACTTGCCGTCAGCGCCGCTGAGGACCGGGTTCATCGATTAGGAGATCAGGGGCCACCAGGAGGTGAGTATATCCATTTTTTTTTTTTTAATTAATTTTACCATTCATCAGTAGTAAAAAGTTGGTCACACTTGTGAAGCACTATGCATGACAAGTGTGACCAACCTGTCAATCCCTTTTCCAAGCGATGCTTCAAATCTCTTGGAAAAGCGCGAGCATTCTGCAAGCTAAAAACGCTTGTTTTGCGGGAAAACACATACGAATTCCGTATACATTTTACCCGCGGCAGGGAGTTGCGCAAATGCTCTGGACAATTCTGGAGCATTTCTGCAACGTGGGCACATAGCCTTAAGCTTGGGACGCAGATAAGTTTCCGGTTTAGAGTGCTATAGAGGTCACTTTATTCAGCAGCTGCAAACAAGTTAAATGATGGACCTTTCAAGCAAAGAGAGGCTTTATTAATTTGTACCCATGTAGCCTGTTCTCAAATAACTGAGTTGGAATTATCACGCCTACTCCTGGACTTCCACCACTCTCTGTGTTGGTGGTGTTTGAGTCCCAAATCCGCAGTTGTAGCAATGCGCAATGGTTTCCATGCCTTGTGAACATCAGTGAAAGAGTTCCTGAAGACCAATCCCTGGCTTATGGATGAACTAGAGTAAGCCTGCTGTAGAACAGGTAAATGTTCAGCCGCTTGATGTCCAACCCGCCCCCCCCCCCACCAAATTGACCTATTTTCCATGTCCTTGATAGAATACATTAAAAAAAACACTTGTTTGAAACAGCGCCACACCTGTCCATGGCTGTGCCTGGTATTGCATTTTAGCTTCATTAAAGTAAATAGGACTGAGACGCAAAACTACACACAACATATGGACAGGCGTGGCATTGGTTTAACCCCTTAACGACCGCCAATACGCCTTTTAACGGCGGTCATTAAGGGTACTTAAACCACAGCGCAGTTAATTAACAGCGCTGTGGAAAAAGTGAATAGCGCCCCCCAGAGGCGCATTTTCTCCGGGGTCTCGGCTACCAGGGGTAGCCGAGACCCCAGAGAACATGAATCGGGTCGGTTTTTACAAACACCGATGTTGCGATCGCCGTTATTAACCCTATAACGGCGACCGCAAAAAAAAAAAAGTTGTGCCATTTAATTTCTCTGTCCTCTGATGTCAGGGACCCCAGAGAACATGATCCGGGTCGGTATTCACCAATCCTGGTGTTGCGATCGCGTCTATGCAAGCATAGACGCGATCGCAAAAAAAAAAAAAAAAAAAAAGAAAAATGATTTCTCTCCCCTCTGATGTGATCGCACATCAGAGGGGAGAAAATGAGGGTCCCCAGGTCCACCCGATCGCCCCCCCCCTATACTTACCGGTGTCCTCCATCCTCCCGCAGGCCCCAGGATCCCGGCGTCTTCTTCCTGCAAAAAAAAGTGGCGGGCGCATGCGCAGTGCGCCCGCCGATCTGCTTGGCGGCAGATTCAAAATTTTTTTCATTCATTCTCCAGAAAGTGCATTTTGATCACTGTGATAAACTATCACAGTGATCAAAATAAAAAAAACAGTACATAACCCCCCCATTTATCACCCCCTTAGTTAGGGACATATAATAAAAAATAGAAATTATAGTTATTTTCATTTTTCTGTTAGGGTTAGGGTTATAATTAGGGTTAGGGTTATAATTAGGGTTAGGGTTAGCATTAGGGTTAGGGTTATAATTAGCGTTAGGGTTAAGCTGGGTTCATACTGCGTTATGGCAGTCCGTTAGACGGACTGCGTTACACCACGGTATAACGTGGTGTAACGCAGTCCGTTAGCGCTGCCATTCACCCCCATTTGAGGGCGCATCGCGATGCATGCCGTAAAGCGGCATGCGTTTGCGACGTGCCATCATTCAGTGACGGAGCCTCGGACGCGGGCTGCAGCGTTTGGGCTCCGTCACCGCTAGCGCAGATGAATCATCTGCTGATTCCTCTGCGCTAGCGGGTATAGCATAACGCGATCGCGTTATGCTATACCGTTACCAGCCCGTCAACGCTATGTGTTGAACGGGCTGGTAAAATGCAAAATGAACCTAGCCTTAGGGTTAGGGTTATAATTAGGGTTAGAATTAGGGTTAGGGTTAAATTAGGGTTAGGTTTACAATTAGAGTTAGGGTTACAATTAAGGTTAGGGTTACAATTAGGGTTGGAATTAGGGTTGGGATTTAGGTTAGGATTAGGGTTGGGATTAGGGTTAGGGGTGTGTTGGGATTAGGGTTGGAGCTAGAATTGAGGGATTTCCACTATTTAGGCACATCAGGGGGTCTCCAAACACGACGTGGCGTTCAAAAAGTCAAATGGCGCTCCCTCCCTTCCGAGCCCTGCCGTGCGCCCAAACAGTGGTTTACCCCAACATATGGGGTATCAGCGTACTCAGGACAAATTGCACACCAATTTTGGGGTTCTAATTTCTCCTGTTACCCTTGGGAAAATAAAAAATAGCTGGCTAAAAAATCATTTTTAAGAAAAAAAATGATTTTTTATTTTCACAGCTCTGCGTTTATAAATTTCTGTGAAACACTTGGGGGTTCAAATTGCTCACCACACATCTAGATAAGTTCCTTAAGGGGTCTAGTTTACAAAATGGGGTCACTTGTTTAGACACATCAGGGGGTCTCCAAACACGACGTGGCTTTCAAAAAGTCAAATGTCGCTCCCTCCCTTCCGAGCCCTGCCGTGTGCCCAAACAGTGGTTTACCCCAACATATGGGGTATCAGCGTACTCAGGACAAATTGCACACCAATTTTGGGGTTCTAATTTCTCCTGTTACCCTTGGGAAAATAAAAAATAGCTGGCTAAAAAAACATTTTTGAGAAAAAAAATGATTTTTCATTTTCACGGCTCTGCGTTTATAAATTTCTGTGAAGCACTTGTGGGTTCAAAGTGCTCACCACACATCTAGATAAGCTCCTTGGGGGGTCTAGTTTCCAAAATGGTGTCACTTGCAGGGGGTTTCTACTGTTTAGGTACATCAAGGGCTCTGCAAACACAACATGACGCTCGCAGAACATTCCATCAAAGTCTGCATTACAAAATGGCGCTCCTTCCCTTCCAAGCACTCCCATGCGCCCAAACAGTGGTTTCACCCCACATATGGGGTATCAGCGTACTCATGAAAATTGCACAACAACTTTTTGGGTCCAATTTCTCCTGTTACCCTTGGAAAATAAAAAAATAGCGGGCTAAAGAATCATTTTTGAGGAAAAAAATGATTTTTTATTTTCACGGCTCTACGTTTATTAATTTCTGTGAAGCACTTGGGGGTTCAAAGTGCTCACCACACATCTAGATAAGTTACTTAAGGGGTCTAGTTTCCAAAATGGTGTGATTTGTGGGGGGTTTCGACTGTTTAGGCGTATCAGGGGCTCTCCAAACGCGACATGGCGTCCAATTTTAATTCCAGCCAATTTTGGTTTGAAACAGTCAAACGGCGCTCCTTCCCTTCCAAGCCCTGCCGTGCGCCCAAACAGTGGTTTACCCCCACATATGGGGTATCGGCATGCTCAGGACAAATTGCACAAAAACTTTGGGGTCTTGTTTCCCTTGGGAAAATAAAAATTGGGGTGAACAGATCGTTTTTGTGGAAAAAATATGATTTTTTATTTTCACGGTTCTATGTTATAAACTTCTGTGAAGCACTTGGAGGTTCCAAGTGTTCACCACACATCTATATAAGTTCCTTAGGGGATCTAATTTCCAAAATGGGGTCACTTGTGGGGGGTTTCCACTGTTTAGACACATCAGGGCCTCTCCAAACACGACATGACGTCCAGCCAATTCTGCGTTGAAAAAGTCAAACGGCGCTCCTTCCCTTCCAAGCTCTGCCTTGCACCCAAACAGTGGTTTACCCCACATATGGGGTATCAGCATGCTCAGGACAAATTGCACAAAAACTTTTGGGGTCTTGTTACCCTTGGGAAAATAAAAATTGGGGTGAAAAGATTGTTTTTGTGGAAAAAATATGATTTTTTATTTTCACTGTTCTATGTTATAAACTTCTGTGAAGCACTTGGAGGTTCAAAGTGCTCACCACACATCTAGATAAGTTCCTTAGGGGGTCTAGTTTCCAAAATGGGGTCACTTGTGATGGGTTTCCACTGTTTAGACACATCAGGGCCTCTACAAACGCGACATGGCGTCCAGCCAATTCTGCGTTGAAAAAGTCAAATGTCGCTCCTTCCCTTGCAACCTCTGCCGTGCGCCCAAAAAGTGGTTTACCCCCACATATGGGGTATCGGCTTAATCAGGAGAAATTGCACAACAAATTTTGTGGTTCATTTTTTCTTTTAACAGTTGTGAAAATAAAAAAAATAGGTTCCGAAGTAAAGTTTTTGCAAAAAAAGTTAAATGTTAATTTTTTCCTTCCACATTGCTTCAGTTCCTGTGAAGCACGTAAAGGGTTAATAAACTTCTTGAATGTGGTTTTGAGCACCTTGAGGGGTGTAGTTTTTAGAATGGTGTCACTTTTGGCTATTTTCTATCATATAGACCCCTCAAAGTGACTTCAAATGTGATGTGGTCCCTAAAATAAAAATGGTGTTGTAAAAATGAGAAATCGCTGGTCAACTTTTAACCCTTATAACTTCGTAACAAAAAAAAATTTTGGTCCCAAAATTGTGCTGATGTAAAGTAGACATGTGGAAAATGTTATTTATTAAGAAATTTGTGTGACATATCTCTCTGATTTAAGGGCATAAAAATTTAAAGTTTGAAAATTGTTAAATTTCAAAATTTTCGCCATATTTCCGTTTTTTTCATAAATAAACACAAGTCATATCAAAGAAATTTTACCACTAACGTGAAGTACAATATGTCACGAAAAAACAATCTCAGAATCAGCTGGATTCGTTAAAGCGTTCCAGAGTTATAACCTCATAAAGTGACAGTGGTCAGAATTGTAAAAATTGGCCCTGTCATTAAGCTGCAAAATGGCTCTGTCACTAAGGGGTAAGGCCTCTTTCACACATCCGTTTTGCGCCTAGCGGCGCCCCCGGTATTTTGCCGCAGCACCGCATCACAAAACCGGATGCGCCGCATGCGGTTTTTTTCCCATTGACTTTCATTTGCGCTGGATGGCGCCGCATGTCTCTGCGGCGCGTCCGGTTGGTGCCGGATGCGGTGTCTGGTCACCGTCCGGTGTCTGGAAAAAACATTGCATGTAACGTTTTTTGTCTGCGGCGGACAAGCCGCACGCGCCGCATGCGGCGCATCCGGCTTTTTTTTACAATGAAAGCCTATGGACGCCGCAATGCGCCGCATCCGGCTTGAGCCGCATCCGGTAGCCGCATCCAGTTTTTTAATTGATATACCAGCCCACAGCAAACAGATACCAGACAGATACCACCCCTCAGCAAACATATAAAAAAAAAAAGTTGTGGGACATCAGACACATCCACAGAAGCCACAGAAAGCCACAGACGCAGCCACCGACGCAGCCACCGGAGACTCGCAGCCAGGATCCGCACCATGGAGTGCCAGGAAAACAGACGGTAAATATGCCCCCCCCAATCCAAAATTTACAATACATATGTCACCAATGCTGTGTGAGCTGATGTTTATTTTTGGCACCCTGGTACATTTTATATTTAATGTGTTTTATGTGATGGGGATTGGTTCCCCTGGTACTGTATGAAATTAAATTGCCGATGATGGGGTGGGTCCCCGAGTTTAAAATACATATGTTTTGGAACTTTATTGTGTATTCCCTGCTACTGTTGTGAATGTTGATAATGTAGATCTACTGGTACTGTTTTTTTGCAGTGATGTGCTTGGTCTCCCTGCGACAATATGAAATGTGGATGTATTTGTGTATCATAATGTTGATTTTTTATTTTTATTTTTTTTTTTGGGCCTGTGATGTGGTTGCTTGTCCTGCTACTATCTGAAATGTGCATGTGTTTACTATCCTAATGTTGATGTTGTGTATTTTTGTTTTGTTTTGTTTTTTTTATGGCCTGTGACGGTTTATTATGTACTACTGCTATGTGAAATGTGCATTTTTTTTTTGCCTGTGACGGTTTATTATGTACTACTGCTATGTGAAATGTGCATTTTTTTTTGTTAGCTGAATCTTTTTTTTTTTAAACTTTTTAAACATTTTCTTGGCCATGTGATGCTTTTGCTAGTCATCATGCTATGTGAAATGTGCATGTGTTTACTATGGTAATGTTTATCTCCATTGTAATTGCCAATGTTTATTTTTTGTGGCCTGTGATGGTTTTTCTACTCATGCTCTCTTGCATTTGTTTACTATGCTAATGTTTTTTTTTTTCCAATCTTTTTTCTTTGTGGCCTGTCACGGTTATCTACTCATGCTGCTATTACATTTGCATGTGTTTAGTATCCTAATGTTGATCTACTTTTCTTTTTGTTTCAATGTTTTTTTTTGGGTGCCTCTGACCTTAAGCTACTCATGCTCCTATCTGAAATGTCCATGTTTTTATTATAATGTTTGTAATGTTTTTTTTTTTTGTATTGGGGATCGGGTGGTTCCCACTGGTTTTTTATTTTTGTATTCCATTTTTTTTTTTTTCCAGGGATACGGTTTACCCCTGGTACTGTTGATGGCTACAAATAATGATTGCATGTGGTGTTCGGAAAACATAAAGCGGAATAATGTCCTTGTTTGAATGTTATATTTTAAAACAGGGACAATCAATACATATAAACACAATTCCTTTTTGTCTGTTAATTCCACAGCAGAATAATTGATGCTGGCGATGCAAGGCCGCAGGAGATCCTGGATGCAAGGAGGCAAGCCAGTAGAAAGTAAATGACATCCCCCTGTCCCTAAAAATTAAATGTTTGTTTTTCTCTTTCAGCCAGGGACAAGGAATCCACATATATTCACTGTCCCTTTTTGTGTATTCAACAGCAGAAGAATTCAACGAGCGGCGACGGCGGCGGCTGAAGCACAAGTCGAGCAGAGGGGAGGAGAGGACCTCCAAGCTAGGAGGATAGCAAGCAGAAAGTAACTATTACAGCACCCATTTTGCTATAAATTACATGTTTGTTTTTCTCTTTCAGCCAGGGCAAAGGAATACAGATATATTCACTGTCCCTTTTTGTGTCCTTATTCAACAGCCGAAGACTTCACCGAGCGGCAGCGGCGGGGCGGCTGAAGCACAAGTTGAGCAGAGGGAGGAGAGGACCTCCAAGCTAGAAGGATAGCAAGCAGAAAGTAACTATTACAGCACCCATTTTGCTCTAAATTACATGTTTGTTTTTCTTTCAGCCATGGACAAGGAATATAAAATTTACAGTCCCTTTTTACTTAACAGCAGAAGACGTCAACAAGAGGGGGAGGCGGCGGCTGGAGATAGACGAGAGGAGGAGAGGCGGGCAAGGAGGGAAGCCAGAAGAAAGTAAAGATTACATCCCCCATTTCAATAAAAATAAATGTTTGGTTTTTTCTTTCAGCCAGGGCCAAGGAATATAGAAATATATTGACTGTCCCTTTTTGTTTCTTCCACAGCAGAGAACGTCAAACAGCTGCTGCAGCTGCCGCAATGGCGGTGTTGGCGGAGGAGGCAGCGTCTGAAGCGGCGGCGGCAGCACCACCGGCATCGCCATCTCCTCCCTCACAGCGAGAGCCAGAGCCGCCACAGCAGGACACATCTTCTTCTGGGAGCCCTCCTAGCCATCGTCAGGAATTGGTGGTAAAAATATCTATTTTTTATTTTTCTATCCACAATCCATCTGTGGGCTATATGTCTTGATTGGGTTTTTTTAATAACAGGAATCTGAAGATGACGAGGAGCTCCCAGAGGAAGAAGGACGGGGTGGAGAGATACCCGGAGTGGGCTCACAATTCGTAAGTATCCTGCATCAATCGCAGAAACACACCATCACAGTACACACAACACATAGAAAAACATTTAGTACATACTTCACACAGCGGCCAACACCTGCCAATATCCTAATTTTTCTTTTCATTTTTAGTCTCTCGGATCTGGGAGCCAGAGGGTTTCTCCCAGCGCCTCCCAGAGTCGTCGTGAGACTGTCGGCAGTTCTCAACGTGTAAGTTTTTTTTTTTGTAGCATTTTCTATAATGTTTCCTTTTTACAAAACGTGTTATCTACAAATGTTTTGTGCATTAATTTTCCCATTTTAACATGTATATTTTTGAAAATTTCAAACAATGTGTCTGATCATTTTCTTTTTTTTCTTTGTTAATTTCACAGGCTTCACAGCGTGCTCCCGACTCGGACACGGAGGAGGGATTGGACGTGGAGTTGATGATCGACCTGGTCCGAGAAAGGGAGCCGCTGTGGAACATGGGGGACCGCCGGCATTCGGATCAAATTGTGACACGACGGCTCTGGACGGAAGTGGCAGCAGCAATAGTGCAACGCTGGGAGGACCTCAATCCTAGGTCCCAGACTAAATTACGTAAGTATAGTTCATGTTGCTGACTGTAATAAAGGTGTGTTTACAAAACTTCTGTCCTCGTGTAACCAACGCTTCATGTTTTCATGATTTCCTTTTGTGAAACACTATGGAAACAATGAAAACATGAACTCTGGGGGACACGAGGACTAAAGTGTGGTTGTTGTATAGTAACCAATGTGTGCTTTCTCGTTTCAGGGGAGAGAATTGTGAAGCGGTGGCGGTCTGTGAGGGATCGCTTTAAGAAGGAATTTAACAAAGAGATGCGGGCCCCGAGTGGATCTTCAGGACGCCAGAGCAAGTACAAATATGCACGAGCTCTGGCGTTCCTGCGTGAAACCATGGTCACCAGAAGGTAAATATTACCATAAAATGTTAACCTTTTTTTTTTTTTGCAGCCAGGGCCATTCCACATCTGTATATTAATTTTATGTTTTTGTTTCTTCCACAGCACGGTGACCAGCACTCGGGCGCCCGCAGAGTTGGAGCCTTCTAGAGCGATCCCTCAGGAGACCGACACCGAGGGACACTTCGACCAACCCTCCACATCTGCCCCTTCCCAGACTTCACACACACTTGATCCCGCTGTCCCTCCACCAGTGCTGGAGCATCGTGGCCGGCTGCATTACATGAATCTGCTGGTCAGGATATAGCCTTCCCTTTACCCCACCCTTCTGACCCTGCCACCTCTAGTACAGCTGCGGGTACTGGGCGGCAGCGTCAGAAGGGTCAGGAAAAGAACTTGTAAGGTTCTATGTATATATTCCTGAAACTCAGTTTGTTCGTCAGCCATTTTACTTTCTGTCTTGCTGCAGCTATCTTGCCCTCAGTCAAAATGGAGTTTCCAGCTTGCATGTTCCCGCCCTGATTCTCTCCTTTGCTTCTTAAGCAGCCACAGCTGAGCAATGAGTGCTTCAGAATCTAGCCTGCAGTGAACCTGTGACTTGACTCCTGTAAGCCTTGGACCTTGTACTCCAGCTATTCCTACTGAGGAATTCTGAAGCACTTGTGGACTCTGAACCCTGCTCTTTGAAAGACCCATGTTTGCATGGACTTACGGTAACAGAGAAGAAGATCCTGAATCTGTATTGGAGAGTGATTCCTGAGCTTGGATTACTCTGGCCTGCTGTGTCTCCTGTTTCTGTGTCTGCAAACTGTGTGACTATTTCTGCCAACTTGTATGAAGTAATACAGGACTTTTCTATATCAAACCTGTGACTCCTGTGTTTTCATCGCACCCAAGCACAAGACGCTATATGAACTGTACTACATACATTACAAGATTCTGAAGCCAAAACGTTAGTGTCTGCTGGGTCTGGAAGGCTGTGTCTGCTGTACTGTGGATATCAGACGTCCGGTTGTACTTTCTGTGATGACAGTGGTTGTGACTTCTCACAACCATTCCAGGTGAGCAATTCCCTTAAGTTTTTTCTTTTTGCAGTGTTACCACAGGTAAACACTATTGTTTTTTGTTTTTTTTTCCTTTCTTTTCTCTTTTTTGTCTGCTGTAACTCTGGATATCAGATGTCTGGTTGAAACTTTCTGTGATGATAGTGGTTGTGACTTCTCACAACCATTCCAGGTGAGCAGTTCCCTTAATTTTTTTTTTCTCTCTGCAGTGTTGCCACAGGTGAACACTATTGTTTTTTTTTCTCTCCTCTTCTTCCAGTAATCCTGTCTTAAAAGATCTGGAAAATGGAGGCCCGCATAAAGGAACTTTGCGGAGTGACTGATAATATCCTTGCAGATTTGCAGAATATAAAGACCCGTTTTACAAATCTACAGGACCTCAATAATCACAATTTGCAAGTGGTTGGACAGACTACCCAGGATTTGCGAGCCAGGATTGAGGTTCTAGAGGGGCGAGTCCAGGCTCCTGCCGTAGCCCCGAGTGCTGGGATTCCCAAGTTGCCCCCTTTTCGTTTTGGCGGTGAATGTGAGAAATTCAGGGGATTTATTAATCAATGCAATCTTTTTTTTTCTGCACATGCTTCACAATTTCCCACTGAACGATCTAAGGTGCTTACTATAATTATGTTGCTTACCAACAAGGCTTTAATGTGGGCAAACCCTCTGATTGAGACTGAGGATGATTGTTTGAATCACCTTGATGATTTTATTTCAGCCATGGGGCAGGTGTTTGATGACCCCAATCGAGGTGCAACAGCTGAAGCAGCCATGTTAGCTTTGCGCCAAGGTAAGCACTCGGTAGCTGAATATGCCTTGGATTTCAGGAGATGGGCCCTTGATACCACCTGGGACAGTTCCGCTAAAAAATCTATTTTTCGAAAGGGGTTATCTCCACTGATTAAGGATGAACTTGCTCGTGCCGACCCTCCCACTGCGTTAGGTGACTTTATTAACTACTGCATCCGTATTGATACTCGTCTGACTGAACGCAGGCAAGAGAGATGGTTCGAAAGCAATCGTACTAACCTTTTCCTACCTTCCTCTCCAGCTAAGGAACCTTTGAGTAGGATTACACGGGAACCTGAACCTGAACCCATGCAGGTAGACTCTTTACAACGACGGGTTAGTGATGCACGCAAGGAACATCGTTTTAAGGAGAATCTATGTTTCTATTGTGGTAAGTCAGGGCACTTCATTATAAACTGCCCCAGCCGTTCTCGTAAGACTACTGCAGCACTCATTCATTGTGAATGTTGCGAGAGGGGATCTGTCAGGTCCGAGCCTCAGGCTCCAGAGAGATCTGCAGCAACAGATCTTGATTTCTCGGACTTAAACTCCGTTACCTCTGAGGACGTTGACTGTGTAAACGCTGCCATTTTTCAAGTTTCCTCAGCGGTGTCCCAGCTGAGTTGTAAGAAAAACAATTCTCATTGCTTTCTTTCCATCAAACTCTGGGTTGACTCAGCTTGGGTGTCTAGCTCTGCTATGATCGACTCAGGGGCAAGTGGAAATTTTATGGATGTCTCCTTTGCTCTGAAACAGGGAATACGTTCAGTGAAGAAGGCTACTCCAGTACAGATGGAAACTGTGGATGGCTCCCTGCTGACCTCTGGACCAGTGGATCAGGAAACAGAGCCTTTGAGGGTTCTTATGGGTAAAGATCATCAAGAGAAACTGTCCTTTATGCTTATCTCTTCTCCCCACTTTCCCATTATTCTAGGGCTACCATGGCTGCAGGCTCAGAATCCTACCATTAACTGGGAGACCAAGGAATTACACTTTCCAGAGAAACAGATGAGTCCAAAAGTTTCAGCTTGCTCTGTTCCTAAAGGAATCATGTCAGTCCCTGAACTACCAGCTGTATACCAGGACTATGTGGATTTATGTGACAAGAAGAACGCTGACCAGCTTCCTCCTCACCGTCCATATGATTGTCCAATTGAATTATTGCCTGGAGCAGAGATACCTTTTGGTAAGATCTACCCCCTGGCGGGGCCCGAGCTAAAGGCTTTAAAGGATTACATAGATGAAAATCTAGCCAAGGGCTTCATACGCCCCTCTTCATCTCCTGCAGGTGCACCCATCTTCTTTGTAAAGAAGAAAGATGGATCTCTGAGACCATGCGTAGACTATAGGGAACTCAATAAGGTTACTATTAGAAACCGTTATCCATTGCCTTTAATCCCTGAGTTATTGGAGAGAGTGCGACATGCCAAAATTTTTTCTAAACTAGATCTTCGTGGGGCCTATAACTTAGTCCGTATTAGACCTGGGGATGAATGGAAGACTGCATTCAGGTCACGCTATGGACACTTTGAATATCTAGTTATGCCTTTTGGTCTGAGTACCGCCCCAGCCACTTTCCAACACTTGGTGAATGACATCTTCAGGGATCTCCTAGATACATTCGTGGTAATTTATTTGGATGATATTCTAATTTTTTCTAACTCCACAGAGGAACATCATGGACATGTGAGAATGGTCTTGGAACGTCTAAGACAAAATCATCTTTACATCAAACTTGAAAAGTGTGAATTCCATAGGACCGAAATTCAATTTCTGGGGTATGTACTGTCTACACAAGGAATTAGTATGGATGGAAGCAAAACCCAAGCCATCAAGGATTGGCCAAGTCCTAGAAATGTGAAGGAGGTACAGCGCTTCATCGGGTTTGCCAACTTCTATAGACGTTTCATTAGAAATTTCTCTGAGGTAGTGTCACCTATCACTCAACTTACCCGGAAAGAGTCTAGGTTTTCCTGGACTCTCCAAGCCCAGGAAGATTTTCCCGTCTAAAAGATAAATTTACCACTGCACCTATCCTAGTACATCCCAACCCCGAGCTTGCCTTCATAATAGAGGTGGATGCTTCAGACTGTGCCGTTGGAGCTATACTCTCTCAGAGAACAGGTGAGAAGAATGTCTTGCATCCCTGTGCCTTCTTTTCCCAGCAGTTGTCTTCGGCTGAGAGGAACTACGATGTGGGCAATAGAGAGTTGTTGGCCATTATTGCCGCCTTCAAAGAATGGAGACACCTTCTTCAGGGAGCTGCACAGCAAATAGTCGTCCTGACAGACCATCGTAACCTTGAGTTTATCAGGTCGGCTAAGTGCCTGACTCCTCGCCAGGCTCGCTGGAATCTTTTCTTAAACCAATTTAATTTTATCATCTCTTATAGACCAGGATCGCGCAATGGAAAGGCTGATGCACTCTCTAGGATTTACTCAGCAGAGACACGTCCAATTACTCCTCCTAAGACTATTCTTCCTGACTCTAGATTCCTAGGAGTAATTCATAATCAAGACCTACTTAAGGACATCAAGGAAGCATACCATGCGGATTCCTTTTGGCACAACCCCCAAGGGACGTAAGTCTTGTCTTTAAGAATGGTGTGTGGATTCAGGGACAACGTCTGTATATTCCTGAAACAGTCAGATTAAGAGTATTGCAACTCATTCACGATTCCAAGATAGCTGGGCATAGAGGAATTCTAAAGACACAGGAATTTCTTTCTCGTTTCTTTTGGTGGCCCACTTGCAGGAAGGATGTTTTGAATTATGTCACTTCATGTGAGGTCTGTGCAAGATGCAAAACACCTCGCTCCTCACCAACTGGTCTGTTACAGCCTCTTCCCACCCCGTCCCGCCCGTGGGGATCCATTTCTATGGACTTCATTGTGGAGTTACCAACCTCTCAGGGGAAGAACACCATTCTAGTGGTGGTTGACCGTCTAACAAAGGCAGCTCATTTTATCCCTTGTGTCGGCTTACCCACTGCAAAACAGACATCAGATTTGATGATTAAAGATGTGTTTCGCTTACATGGAGTACCGGATGAGGTTATTTCGGATCGAGGGGTGCAATTCACTTCTAGGTTTTGGCAAAATTTCTGTGCAGCATTGGACATTAAAGTAAACCTTTCTTCTGCTTTTCATCCCCAGACTAATGGACAGACCGAACGAACCAATCAAACCCTGGAGCAGTATCTCCGCTGCTTTATCTGCCACCTACAGGATGATTGGGTGGATCTACTTCCATTAGCTGAGTTCTCGTATAACAACTCTCAGAGTGCCTCCACTAAACAGTCTCCTTTTTACTCTAATCTAGGTTATCATCCTAACATTCTACCACGATTTCCCATAGAAACGCCTTTACCAGCAGTGACTGAAAGAATCACGTCTTTACAGAAGAATATGGATCTTCTAAAGGAAAATCTGGAATCGGCTCAAGAAAGGTACAAGAAAGCAGCAGATAAATTTCGTAAACCTGCACCAGCTTTCAAGGTAGGAGACTTGGTCTGGCTGTCAACCAGAAATCTTAAGTTAAGGATTCCATCGTCTAAGTTGGGACATAAGTACATTGGACCCTATAAAATCAGTAAAATTATAAGTGCCGTTGCTTGTCGTCTTCAACTGCCCAGAACTATGAGAATCCACCCTGTCTTTCATGTATCCCTACTAAAGGCTGCGACACCCAATACGTTTCCTGGACGTTCCTCTCCTTGCCCTGACCCAGTGCTAGTCGATGGTCAGGAAGAATTTGTGGTGGAAAGGATTTTAGATTCCAGGTTGTATAGAAATCAGTTACAATATCTGATTAAATGGCAGGGCTACCCAGTGGAGGACAACTCATGGGAACCGGTCAATAACGTTAATGCTCCTCGCTTGCTCCGTCAGTTTCATCAGAGGTACCCACACAAGCCTGGTCTGAGGTCATCCGGAGGTTGTCCTTAAGGGGGGAGTAATGTAAGGTTCTATGTATATATTCCTGAAACTCAGTTTGTTCGTCAGCCATTTTACTTTCTGTCTTGCTGCAGCTATCTTGCCCTCAGTCAAAATGGAGTTTCCAGCTTGCATGTTCCCGCCCTGATTCTCTCCTTTGCTTCTTAAGCAGCCACAGCTGAGCAATCAGTGCTTCAGAATCTAGCCTGCAGTGAACCTGTGACTTGACTCCTGTAAGCCTTGGACCTTGTACTCCAGCTATTCCTACTGAGGAACTCTGAAGCACTTGTGGACTCTGAACCCTGCTCTTTGAAAGACCCACGTTTGCATGGACTTACGGTAACAGAGAAGAAGATCCTGAATCTGTATTGGAGAGTGATTGCTGAGCTTGGATTACTCTGGCCTGCTGTGTCTCCTGTTTCTGTGTCTGCAAACTGTGTGACTATTTCTGCCAACTTGTATGAAGTAATACAGGACTTTTCTATATCAAACCTGTGACTCCTGTGTTTTCATCGCACCCAAGCACAAGACGCTATATGAACTGTACTACATACATTACAGAACTATGCGCCCGAGTTCTTACACATGAACGCATCTTTCCAGAACTGCCTTAAGTTGCTATCTGAACAAGTTTCCGCAGGCGTTAATCAGATAACCTCACTAGTTGGTGAGGTGAAGACACTTCTGGAAACTGTGCGTTCAGAGTTAAGAGCACCCCCGAACTACAGCTTTTTTAGGTCGGTTGCGGAGCGCATAGATCCGCTATCTTATGACCAGCAGATGTATGTGATGCACACGTGCCACGCTGCTCTAGCGCATGTTGTCTCCCATCCTCAATCCACCCCAGTCATTCCACCACCTCCCCCCCCTACAGCTGCCGTCCATCTTCCCCCCCCTCCACCTGCCATACCTCCTCCCCCTCCTATTCAATACCAACCACCTCCCCAGGTCCATCAACCTCCCCAATACCAACCACCTCCCCAGGTCCATCAACCTCCCCAATACCAACCACCTCCCCAGGTCCATCAAACTCCACAATATCAACCACCTCCCCAGGTACAACCACCTCCCCAATTCCAACCACCTCCCCAGTACCAACCACCTCCCCAACTGCAGTCACCTCCCCAGTACCAACAACCTACCCACTACCAGCCACCTACCCCCTACCAGACTTCTACCTCTTACCAATCTCCTTCCCCCTTCCAATTGCCTACTATGTCACCTGCTCCTCATGCCCAACCCTCCACTCCACCACCACCCACCTGTTCTGCCTTGTCTTCCCATTCTTTCAGTCTTTCCACCCCTTCACCTCTTCCTGTTCCTTCCCCACCACCATCCCGTTCGTCCCTCCACACTCCCACGGTCGAAGTGCCCCGCAGCCCCTCCAGCAGTATTTCCACCCCACACTATACAGACCTGTAATAAATTTGTAAATATTTTTTTTTAAGTAAAAAAAAAAAAAAGGAAAAAAAAATAAAGTGGACTATAAAAAATAAAGTTTCATACAATAAACAATTTTTTCTATTTCAAACATTTGGCCAAAAGGCCTAATTTTACAAAAGTTATATTAAAAATAATTTTTTGAAAATAAATTGTAAATTGGTTGAACATTGTTGTCTGTCTTTAATTTCTAGGATGTTAAGTTTAAAATTTGTTATACAGGTACACCTAACTTTGGCTAAAAGGTTCATAAATGCAACCTTTTTGCCAAATTTATGTCCCGGGTTGTGTAGTCAGCAAAGTATATTCTATTTTTACTAAAATTGTGTCCTTTTAGATTATCCCCTACCCCAGGTTTACCCTACTCCAGTCCTCAAGGCCCAACAAAAAAATATCATTTTTTTAAATTTTCATTTGTATTGCACAGGTGAGGCAATTATCACCTGAGCAATACAAAGGAAATCCTGAAAACATGACATGTTGGTGGGCCTTGATGACTGGATTTGTGAAACCATGGCCTACAATGTACGCTTTTTTGGACAAAAGGTGAAATACTTTTGTTAAACAGCCATGGACACAACAATGGCAAAAAGGTTACAGTAGAAAACACACAAGAAGGTAGACAATTAAACTATTAACCCCTTCATGACCCAGCCTATTTTGACCTAAATGACCTGGCCATTTTTTGCAATTCTGACCAGTGTCCCTTTATGAGGTAATAACTCAGGAACGCTTCAACGGATCCTAGCGATTCTGAGATTGTTTTTTCGTGACATATTGGGCTTCATGTTAGTGGTAAATTTAGGTCGATAATTTTTGCGTTTATTTGTGAAAAAAATGGAGCTTTGGTCAAAATTTTGAAAATTTTGCAATTTTCAAATTTTGAATTTTTATTCTGTTAAACCAGAGAGTTATGTGACACAAAATAGTTAATAAATAACATTTCCCACATGTCTACTTTACATCAGCACAATTTTGGGAACAACATTTTTTTTTGTTAGGAAGTTATAAGGGTTAAAAGTTGACCAGCGATTTCTCATTTTTACAGCAAAATTTACAAAACCATTTTTTTTAGGGACCACCTCACATTTGAAGTCACTTTGAGGGGTCTATATGGCAGAAAATACCCAAAAGTGACACCATTATAAAAACTGCACCCCTCAAGCTACTCAAAACTACACTCAAGAAGATTATTAACCCTTCAGGTGCTTCACAGGAACTAAAGCAACGTGGAAGGAAAAAATGGACATTTTAATTTTTCCAACAAAATTTTTCTTTTAGCATCAATTTTTTCATTTTTGCATGGGCAACAGGATAAAATGGACCCTAAAATTTGTTGGGCAATTTCTCCTGAGTACACAGATACCTCATATGTGGTCATAAACCACTGTTTGGGCGTACGGCAGGGCTCAGAAGGGAAGGAGCGCCATTTGACTTTTTGAATAGAAAATATGCTGGAATATTTAGCGGTTGCCATGTCGCATTTGGAGAGTCCCTGTGTGCCTAAACATTGGAGCTCCCCCACAAGTGACCCCATTTTGGAAACTAGACCCCCAAGGAACTTATCTAGATGCAGAGTGAGCACTTTGAACCCCAGGTGCTTCACAAATTGATCCGTAAAAAAAAGAAAGTACTTTTTTTTTCACAAAAATTTTCTTTTAGCCTCAGTTTTTTCATTTTCACATGGGCAACAAGATAAAATGGATCCTAAAATTTGTTGGGCAATTTCTCCTGAGTACACAGATACCTCATATGTGGTCATAAACCACTGTTTGGGCGCACGGCAGGGCTCAGAAGGGAAGGAGCGCCATTTGACTTTTTGAATGGAAAATATGCTGGAATATTTAGCGGTTGCCATGTCGCATTTGGAGAGCCCTGTGTGCCTAAACATTGGAGCTCCCCCACAAGTGACCCCATTTTGGAAACTAGACCCCCCAAGGAACTTATCTAGATGCAGAGTGAGCACTTTGAACCCCCAGGGCTTCACAAATTGATCCGTAAAAAAAAGAAAGTACTTTTTTTTTCACAAAAATTTTCTTTTAGCCTCAGTTTTTTCATTTTCACATGGGCAACAGGATAAAATGGATCCTAAAATTTGTTGGGCAATTTCTCCTGAGTACACCGATACCTCATATGTGGTCATAAACCACTGTTTGGGCGCACGGCAGCGCTCAGAAGGGAAGGAGCGCCATTTGACTTTTTGAATGGAAAATATACTGGAATATTTAGCGGATGCCATGTCGCATTTGGAGAGTCCCTGTGTGCCTAAACATTGGAGCTCCCCCACAAGTGACCCCATTTTGGAAACTAGACCCCCAAGGAACTTATCTAGATGCAGAGTGAGCACTTTGAACCCCCAAGTGCTTCACAAATTGATCCGTAAAAAAAAGAAAGTACTTTTTTTTTCACAAAAATGTTCTTTTAGCCTCAGTTTTTTCATTTTCACATGGGCAACAGTATAAATTGGATCCTAAAATTTGTTGGGCAATTTCTCCTGAGTACACAGATACCTCATATGTGGTCATAAACCACTGTTTGGGCGCACGGCAGGGCTCAGAAGGGAAGGAGCGCCATTTGACTTTTTGAATGGAAAATTAGCTCCAGTCGTTAGCGGACACCATGTCATGTTTGGAGAGTCCCTGTATGCCTAAACTTTGGAGCTCCCCCACAAATGACCCCATTTTGGAAACTAGACCCCCTAAGAAACTTATGCAGATGCACAGTGAGCACTTTGAACCCCCAGGTGCTTCACAAAAGTTTATAACGCAGAGCCGTGAAAATAAAAAATCCTTTTTTTTTCTCAAAAAATGATTATTTAGCCCCATATTTTTTATTTTCACAATGGTTACAGGAGAAATTGAACCCCAAAAGTTGTTGTCTAATTTGTCCTAAGTACGCTAGTACCTCACATGTGGGGGAGAACCACTGTTTGGGCACACGTCAGGGCTTGGAAGGGATGTAGTGACGCTTTGAAATGTCGACTTGATGGAATGGTCTGCGGGCGGGCAGAGCCCTGATGTGCCTAAACAGTAGAAACCCCCACAAGTGACCACATTTTGTAAACTAGACCCTCAAGGAACTTAACTAGATGTGTGGTGAGCACCTTGAACCGCCACGTGCTTCATAGAAGTTTGTAATGCAGAGCCGTGAAAATAAAAAATCATTTTTTTCCTCAAAAACTGATTTTTTTAACCCGCATTTTTTTATTTTCACAAGGGTAACAGGAGAAATTGGACCACAAAAGTTGTTGTACAGTTTGTCCTGAGTACACTGGTACCCCATATGTGGGGGGGAACCACTGTTTTGGCGCATGGGAGAGCACAGAAGGGAAGGAGCGCCATTTTGGAATGCAGACTTGATGGAATGTTCTGTGGGCGTCATGTTGCGTTTGCAGAGCCCCTGATGTGCCTAAACAGTAGAAACCTCCCACAAGTGACCCCATTTTGGAAACTAGACCCCCCAAGGAGCTTATCTAGATGTGTAGTGAGCACTTTGAACCCCCAAGGGCTACACAGAAGTTTATAACGCTGGGCCATGAAAATAAAAAAATCATATTTTTTCCACAAACATGATCTTTTAGTCCCCAATTTTTTTATTTTCCCAAGGGTAACAGGAGAAATTAGACCTCAAAAGTTGTTGTCCAATTTGTCCTGAGTACGCTGATATCCCATATGTGGGAGAAAACTACTGTATGGGCACACTTCGGGGCTCGGAAGGGAAGTAGTGACGTTTTGAAATGCCGACTTGATGGAATGGTCTGCGGGCGTCATGTTACGTTTGCAGAGTCCCTGATGTGCCTAAACAGTATAAACTCCCCACAAGTGACCCCATTTTGGAAACTAGACCCCGCAAGGAACTTATCTAGATGTGTGGTGAGCACTTTGAACCCCCAAGTTCTTCACAGAAGTTTATAACGCAGAGCCGTGAAAATAAAAAATCATTTTTTTTCCACAAAAATAACTTTTTTAGTCCCCAATTTTTTTTTCCCAACAGTAACAAGAGAAATTAGACCCCCAAAGTTGTTGTGCAATTTTTCCCGAGTACGCTGATACCCCATATGTGGGGGTAAACCACTGTTTGGGCACACGTCGGGGCTTGGAATAAAGGGAGCACTGTTTGACTTTTTGAACGCAAAATTTGCAGGAATCAATGTTGGCGCCATGTCGCGTATGGAGACCCCCTGATGTACCTAAATAGTGGAAACCCCTCAATTCTAACTCCAACCCTAACCCCAACACACCCCTAACAACCCAACCCTAACCCTAATCCCAACTCTAACCATAAACCTAACCACAAGCCTAACCCTAATCCCAACCCTAACCCCAAAACACCCCTAACGCTTATCCCAACCCTAACCCTAATCCCAACCCTAACCCTAATTCCAACCCTAACCCTAATTCCAACCCTAACCCTAATTCCAACCCTTACCCTAGTTCTAACCCTAAGGCTGGGCTCATATTGCGTTTTACCAGCCCGTTCAACACGTAGCGTTGACGGGCTGGTAACGGTATAGCATAACGCGATCGCGTTATGCTATACCCGCTAGTGCAGAGGAATCAGCGATGATTCATCTGTGCTAGCGGTGATGGAGCCCAGACGCTGCAGCCTGCGTCCAAGGCTCCGTCACTGAATGACGACACGTCGCGAACGCATGCCGCTTCATGGCATGCGTTGCGATGCGCACACAAATGGGGTGAATGGCAGCGTTAACGGACTGCGTTACACAGCGTTATACCGCGGTGAAACGCAGTCCATCTAACGGACTGCCATAATGCAATATGAACCCAGCCTGACCCTAAGGCCCCGTGCACACGTTGCGGATTCACTTGCGGATTTTTCTAAAATCTAAAATCCGCAGGTAAAACGACCTGCCTTTTACCTGCGTATTTAGCGCGGATTTGCTGCGGTTTTTCTCTGCGGTTTTACGCCTATAATGGAATAGGTGTAAAATCGCTGCGGAATCCGCACAAAGAATTGACATGCTGCGGATTTAAAACCGCAGCAAATCTGCGCTGAAAAATCTGCAGCATGTGCACAGCGTTTTTTTTTTACCATTTATTTGCATTGTACTGTACATGGTTTCTGGATCTGCTGTGAATCCGCAGCGCCAAATCCGCTGCGGATCCGCAGCGAAATCAGCTGCGGATCAGCAGCGAAATCCGCTGCGGATCAGCAGCGAAATCAGCTGCGGATCAGCAGCGAAATCAGCTGCGGATCAGCAGCGAAATCAGCTGCGGATCAGCGAAATCCGCTGCTGATCCGCAGCTGATTTCGCTGCTGATCCACAGCTGATTTCGCTGCTGATCTGCTGCTGATTTCGCTGCTGATTTCGCTGCTGATCCGCAGCGAAATCAGCAGCGAATCAGCAGCGAAATCAGCAGCGGATCAGCAGTGAAATCAGCTGCGGATCAGCAGCGAAATCAGCTGCGGATCAGCAGCGAAATCCGCTGCGGATCAGCAGCGAAATCCCTGCGGATCAGCAGCGAAATCCGCTGCGGATCAGCAGCGAAATCAGCTGCGGATCAGCAGCGAAATCAGCTGCGGATCCGCAGCAAAATCAGCAACGTGTGCACAGGGCCTAATAGGAAAAAAAAAAAATTCTTTATTATTTGTCCCTACCTATGACAGGGGGGGTTCACTTACTTTTTTTTATTTTGATCACTGTGACAGTTTATCACAGTGATCAAAATAAATTTTTTGACTATGCAGGGCGCACTGCGCATGCGCCGGCCGGCGGGCGCACTGCGCATGTGCCCGCCATTTTCCAAGATGGCGGCGCCCATGAAGAATCCCGGGCAGCCGCCGGGAAGGATCCAGGGACATCGGTGGACCGGGAGAGGTGAGTATGGGGGTCGGAAGTGGAGGGGGGGGGGATCGGAAGGTGGGGGCAGCGGAGGCCAGGACGAGGGGTGCTTTTAGTGACGGCGGTGACCGACCGCTGCCATCTTTCGGTGGCGGCGGCCGATCGCCGCCGTGAATCCGTGTGGGGGGGTCAGGGCTCGGTGTCCAGCCATGGCAGATGCTATTGCAGCATCGGCCATGGCTGGATTGTAATATTTCACCAATTATATTGGTGAAATATTACAGATTGCCCTGATTGGCTGTTTCACTTTTAACAGCCAATCAGAGCGATCGTGGCCACGGGGGGGGTTAAGCCAACCCCCCTGTGGTGAAGCACAAAGGGTCCTGTGCCGGCGGGTCGGGTGACCTTTCAGTGACCCCGGTCACCCGGCCCGCAGGGACGCGATCCTTTCATGACGCCACATAGGCGTCATGGGTCGGATTGGCACTGACTTTCATGACGCCTACGTGGCGTCATGGGTCGGGAAGGGGTTAAAGGTTTATTGTGGGTAAAGAAAATTATTAAAAGAAACAATACATTTATCACACTCTGTCATCCTGCCAGTCAACACTACCTTCCGGTGACACAAAGTATTGAGCAAACTGGTCCCTCATTCTTGAGACCGCGACTGTACTGCGAGTGGTAATGTTGCTGTAGTCGTGCAAAGTTGTTTCTTGATTGTGGTCCTCCAGAGAAATTGGTTCCTTGGTTAGGACAAAATTATGGAGGACCACGCACGCTTTCACTACATCATCCACAGTCTCGGTCTTCAAGTTAATTGCAGTCAAAAGGACACGCCATTTTGCTGTCATAATGCCAAAGGCACACTCCACCATCCGTCTGGCTCTTGTGAGGCGGTAGTTAAATATCCGCTTTCTATGTGTCAATTCTCTGCTGGCATACGGCTTCAATAGGTGTTGGGACAGCTGGAATGCCTCATCACCTACACACACGAATGGCATCGGTGGGCCTGAGGTTTGAGGCAGTGGCCTAGGGGGGGGAAACTGAAAACTGTTTCCATACAATTTACGTCCCATAGCAGATAGTTTAAAGACTTGGGAGTCATTAGACCGTCCATAAGACCCAATGTCCACCGCGATAAACTTGTAGTGCGCATCTGCAATAGCCATCAGGACGATAGAGAAATATTTTTTTATAGTTAAAGAATTCTGATCCTGTTCCTTTAGGCTTTTGAATGCAGATGTGCTTTCCATCAACGGCACCCAGGCAATTGGGGAACTGGCAGATGCATAAAAACTGGTCCGCTATTTCAAGCCACCGCTCTGTTGTTGGCTCTGGAATAAATTCTCCAACCAAACTATCCCACAGAGCACGACAAGTGTACTTTATTATCCCGGATATTGTGGAGATTCCCAGCCGATATTGAAAATGTAGCGATGACAGAGTTTCGCCAGTTGCCAGAAATCTGAAAACAAATTAGAAAATACAAATTATTTCAGAAACGCAGCATTACATACCAGAACTCAGCTACAACTATTGGAGATACCAAAAATAATCACATCTATGAGAAACACTGTTTTATAACTGAATTTGGGCCTACTGATATGGTTTCCTAGTTGGCCTGTGATGTTAAATTAATGATAAAATTACAAGTGGGCTCAAGCAAACAGATACAATACATATAGCTTACCTTATAGTCACCATGAGACGCTCCGCCGGAGATATCGAGAACCGACAGTAGGTGTCCGATTTTTTAATTTGGTCTCCAACACGCTCCAGAAAATCATCAAAGTTTTCTTTGTTCATCCGCAGATAGGCAAAAAACTTATCTGGATTTTGTCGCAGCTCCATGTTCAGTGTGGAATAGACACCACGAGTTAATCTCTGTGCCGTGATGGGGTGGATCCACATACGTCGTCGTCTTTGCAGGCGCTGACGCATAATACGCTGCTCCTCAAACTTTCGCTCCTTCTCCAGAACGATAAACCTCAATCGATTCATCTCCGCAGTAAAATCAACAAGATTCCTGAAGATATTGCCGATAATGACATCCATGTTCGCCTATCACTTGCTACTTGCTCTTCTCTCCAACCTGCACTTGCTCCTCTACAACCTGTCAAAGATGGGCTGTAGGAGCAGTGTATATGTGGAGCCCAGCTGTGACTGGATCCATATCTTCCAGAAGGATGTACTAAAGGAAGATCCCACTAGAGGTCACTATACACACACACATCTCAGCTTACCTAAGAGACCAGTAGAGGGAGCTGTGTGTTAGGCACACAAAAAAAACAGTTAGTTCCAGTTTTACCTCAGACAGATCAGAACAGCAGTTACCTCAGACAAGCTGTGAGGGACAGATGAGTTCTCCTCAGGACACGAGAGTGAGAGGATTCCTGTCAGAGCTCAGTCAGAGCTAAAAACAGACGGAGATTGATTGATCCTAGTCAGAGCTGAAGCTGAAGTGTAGCTCAGGAGGAAGCGTGCCGACGCTTAAGAGAGCGTCAAAGTGGCAGCACATTAACTGCCAGCGTGTGTGATCTTTATAGGACCCAGGTAGGCCGAAAGCAAGTGGAATTGGAGGGGCCAGTAAGCATTAATAGCTTTCCCCCCAGCAACGAATACCGGACGCCGGGTCCCGAGCCTATAAGGATCTCTACGACCTTTTAGGAGAACACCGGAGTTCCTGGAGGACTACAAGTCCCAGGTGGCGTCACGACAAATTACACGAACATTCCATCATCCCCTGTAAATATCCCACATTACGGTGAGCGCCCAGGGCACGGACCGAGCTGGCTACCCGTGACATCCCCCATAGACTTCCATGGGCTCGGTGCCGAGTACCCCTAAGCCCTGGTACGTGCGCATCATCTTTAATTTGGCGTCACGAACAGGATTCTGAAGCTCGTGAAACGTGAGTCCTGTGTGCCTAATTTGAACTGTTTTTGTGCTTGAGAACTGCCAAAAATCATCAGAGACTGTATTGCCATTTTTGTAAAACAACAACCGCCATTTTGTTGCCATGTTCGCGCCCTGAGGCGCTGGTGAAGAAGGTGGGCGTGCACTCACTTAGTGGCGCGAAAATTAGTGGGCGTACCTGAAAAAGGCGCTGAGTCCTGAACACGCCCCCAGCGCTGACGCGGCGGCAGGTCCTGTGGAGAGCTTCAGTGAACGCCCTGACGTCAGAGCGCCAGCGACACAGGTCTTCTCTCCACCGCTGTGCCGGCAGAGCTGCAGCCTTCAGAGAAGGTAGGCTACGATTAACAAAGGGGGCGCAGATATGTCACAGCAGCAAGCCGACAGCGTGGCCCAGGCCGACGACCCCAATGACTTACCACTTGGCGCTGCAGCGCAGGACGGAAATGTGGGCCCCTCACCTGGTCCTGTGGTCCCAATAGTACCGCTAACGCTGCCATACATGCCTGGAGCAAAGTGGCTCCCTCAGTACAGCGGCAAGCCAGACACCCTGTCAGGGTTCAAGCGAAAAATATGCAGCATAATGGACATGTATCCTATGACAGAAAAGCAAAGAGCTGCAGTAGTAGTGGGACAATTAACTGGTGCTGCTGAGAGAGAGGTAGAGACTTGGACGGCTGCAGACCAGGAGTCAGTGTTTCCAATTTTCTTAAAGCTACAGACTATCTTTGAGGACCGCACTGAAACAGATCTCCGGATGAGGTTTTATCAATGTTCCCAGAAATCAGATGACAGCATTAGGGACTATGCCTGCCGACTACAAGGGGCCCTGCGAGCTCTTAAACAAGTTAACCCTATAAGTGTCACCGACGAAAATAAAATGTTAAAGGAACAATTTGTACGGGGATTGAGGTCCCAAGCGGAAGGCAGGACTGTGCACTGGTGGTCCTTGGATCATCCTGATGCTACCTTTGACGCCCTTAAGGATATGGCTATAAAAGGACTGCGACCTCTGGAAACACCCGAGATGGCAACCCAGTGTCACCCGAGTGAAACCACCCTAAAGCCTGCAGCATCCACCTTTTCCCCGCTGGTTGCAGAAGCCAAAACGCAGGAGGCGCCCCCTACTGAGCTGGACTGTCTGCGCTCAGAAGTGCGCCAGCTGACCAAAAACCTGGCCACTGTAATGAGTGCCCTGCAATTGCCGACGAAAGAAGAAGGAAAGATCTTGCTGGCTGACTGCCCGGAGGATGTCCCTTGGATGCGCCGGAGGAGAGGGAGGACGTCGCCCCGCCGGAGGAGGACAACGCCACCCCCAGGAAGGACCCGCGACCAGCATCATCCTCGCCGAGAGATCATCTGTTACCGCTGCCACAAGGAAGGTCACCCAGCTCGTCTGTGTCCTTTAAACGAGCAAATCCTGGGTCCGAGGGCCAACACCCAGGAATAGACTCCTCAGGCCCCTCAGACTGGAACCGCAGGTTTGTGGGAGGAAGACCATACCTGTCCATCATACTGGACGGGATCGCAATCCCTGCCCTGCTGGACACTGATCCCAGGTAACCATTATACCCGATGTTCTCTACAACAAGTACTGGTCCAGTGACAGTCTGCAACCCCCAAACCCTGACTTTGCCGTATACGCCTCTAATGGTCTCCCTCTTGAATTACGAGGGGCTAAAGATGTAGACGTGAAAGTGGGGAGAGTGGAGCTGAAGAATCAGGGACTTCTTGTAGTAAAGACTGTTAATGAAGAAAATGGGTTGAATGTGGTCTTAGGCACTAACATTATTAGTAACTGTTTGGAGGAGGTTGTGTTTTTACTCCAACAGCTTGCTGAAATCGCCAGACCAAAGCAAAAGGGAGAGATCCGGAAGGAGATCCGAACCCTGATGTGCCAGCAGCAAGTGAAACTGACCGGTGGTGAGATTGGTAATGTACGGGTAACAGACCCGAACCCCATTGTGATACCCCCTATGAGTGAAATGCTTATTTGGTGTAGAGCAGCAATAGGTCTGAGAGGACAGAACTACCAAGCAGTAGTAGAGCCCCATTGTTCAGAGCACAGACCTACACTCTTGACTGCCAGAGGGGTAGTGGATGTGCATAATGGGAGGGTGCCAGTGCGTCTTCTCAACTGGGGAGAAGATGAAGTCAAACTACCGCGTTATGCCACTGTTGCTAAGTTACATGCTGTGGATAATAACTCCATTCACCCGGCGGAGCCCTTAACCTCCCCACAACCAGTGGAGGATAACGGTCCGACCACCCAGGTGGAGGATTGGTGTCAGCAGCTCCATGTTGGGACAGACACCACTCCAGCCCACCAGAAACAAGGAGTATACAGAGTAGTTCAGGAGTATGCTCAGGTATTCAGCAAACACCCACTCGACTTTGGGACAATTAAAGGGGTTCAACATCACATCCCCACAGGCAATCATCCTCCCATCAAAGAACGGTACAGGCCTATACCACCAGCACATTACCAGAAAGCCAAGGAAATGTTGCGTGATATGAAAGAAGCAGGGGTGATAAGGGATAGCTGCAGTCCCTGGGCAGCACCTCTAGTCTTAGTTAGGAAAAAGGATGGAAGCATGCGAATGTGTGTAGATTACAGACAAATAAATCGTATTACACATAAAGATGCATACCCTTTACCACGCATTGAGGAATCTTTAGCTGCACTAAAAACTGCTAACTACTTCTCCACCCTTGACCTCACTAGTGGGTACTGGCAAGTAGCTGTGGCTGAGGAGGATCGGGAGAAGACGGCTTTCACCACCCGATGGGGCTCTGTGAATTTGACAGAATGCCGTTTGGACTCAGCAGTGCCCCTGGCACGTTCCAGAGAGTAATGGAGAGCTGCCTGGGACATCTCAACTTCGAAACTGTGTTGCTGTACCTGGACGACGTCATCGTGTACTCCAAAACGTATGAAGACCATTTGAAGCACCTGGCGGAGGTATTTGAGTCACTGTCCAAGTATGGGATGAAACTGAAGCCTTCTAAGTGCCACCTGCTCCAACAAAAAGTACAGTATCTGGGACATATCGTCAGCTCTGAAGGAGTAGCGCCAGATCCTGAGAAGGTCACCGCTATCCAGAAATGGCCGGAGCCGAAAAATCTCAAGGAGGTGCGACAGTTCCTAGGACTGACAGGATACTACCGGAGGTTTGTAAAAGATTACACTAAGAAAGCAGCTCCTCTGCAAGACCTCCTGGTGGGACAGTCCCTCAAAGGCAGAAATTCTCAATTCCATTGGGGTAAAGAACAGGCAGAAGCATTCAAGGAAATGAAGGAGATCCTGACAGGTGATGAGATCCTAGCTTACCCTGACTACAGCCAGCCGTTCCTGTTGTATACAGATGCCAGCAACGAAGGATTGGGAGCAGTCCTCAGTCAGAAGCAAAATGGCCTGGGAAAGTCATCGCCTATGCTAGCAGGAAGCTCCGCCCGACCGAAAGGAACCCAGAGAACTATAGCAGCTTCAAGTTGGAGTTCCTGGCACTGGTCTGGGCCATCACGGAGAGGTTTAAACACTACTTGGCCTCCAACAAGTTTACTGCCTACACTGACAACAACCCCTTGACGCATCTTGAAACAGCCAAGCTGGGAGCCATGGAACAACGATGGGTGGCTCGACTGTCAAATTATCAATTCACAATTAAGTATCGGGCGGGCCGCAAGAATGCCAATGCTGATGCCCTGTCCAGGATGCCTCATGAATCAGACACTGAAGAGGAAGTGGATGATCTGGAAGAGATTGAACTACCTGCCTTTCACCAGAATGGGATGATCTACGAGCAACAAGCCAGCAGGAGATCGTGTAGTAAGACGTTGAATCCTTTACCTCACCACAGCTGGAAAGAGACTCAGGACAGCGATCCAGTGGTCAGCTGTATCAAGGAGCTGATAACCCAGGAAGGTTCCTCCTTGGAGAAAGACGCACCTCTACCAGCAAGGCAGCTGTGGAATGAAAGAAGCCGGTTGTTCATCTACCGTGAGAAGTTGTGCAGGAGATACGTCAACCCGAGGACCCATGAAAAGGTTTGGCAGATAGTAGTTCCCAGAGCAGACATCCAGATGGTGTTAGAAGCCTACCACGATCAAGCGGGACACTTTGGCTGGAAAAAGCTGGAGACCCTGTTGAAGTGTCGGTTCTACTGGGTAGGGATGCGCAGCTCCATCGAGAAGTGGTGCCGGAACTGTGGACCCTGTGGCCTCAGACGAAAAGACTACAGCAGTCAGAAGGCACCCCTGCAGCCCATCCAGACGACTCGCCCTTTGGAAATCGTGGCCCTGGACCATGTGAAGTTGTCACCCAGCCGGTCAGGATATTCCTATGCCCTGACTATGGTGGATCACTACTCCAGATTCCTGGTGGTCGCTCCTGTTAAAGATCTGACGGCAGAGACAGCAGCAAAGACCTTCCAAGCAAGTTTCTGCAGACCACACGGTTATCCTGAGCAGGTGCTAACTGATCAAGGCCCAGCCTTTGAGGCCGAACTATTCAAAGAGTTCTGTCACCTGTACGGGTGTAAAAAGATAAGAACTACACCGTACCACCCCCAAACCAATGGACTTTGTGAAAAGATGAATCACATCGTTATTGACTTACTGAAAACTGTACCACTGGAAGAAAGAAATCGGTGGCCAGACTTGTTACCTGACCTGGTAGACATGTACAACCATATACCGGTGAGTTCCACCAACTGCACCCCAGCCTATCTCATGCGGGCAAGACCAGGAAAGCTGCCCATGGATCTAGAGCTTGGAGTTGTGGAACCGGAAGCGGATGTAACTACTGGAGACTGAACACAAACAGACAGGAACAGTACAGAAAAGTACAGGCCTGTGTTGAGGAAAGTCTCAATCGAGGAAGGGATAAACAAGCAGATCGCTACAATAAAAGTGCGCCGGCTGAACCTTTCGCACCTGGTGAAATCGTACTGAAAAGAAAAAGGAGGCTACACAAACTCGACGATCAGTGGGAAAGAGAGCCCTACATCATACAAAGTTCAAGGTTTGATAACAAGAAAACGTGCATAATAAGCAAGGATGGAGGAAAAACAACTGCAACTGTGTCTAGAGACCATCTAAAGTTGTGTCCGGACCCATTAAAGCTCCGTGAGGAAGAACCTGTTGTCAATCAGGAAAAGAGTAATGAAGCAGTTATACATACAGACTTGGGAGATTTCCCCGCAGATTGGCCCAGAATTGGAGAAGCTGTAATCATTCCCGTGCTTCAATTTTATCAACCGCAAGAAAAATCTCTAAATCCAATTGCACCAATTGTGCCAGTAGAGTCAGTTCCAGAAGGACCTGTTCCGGAAGAACCTCAACCAGTGGAACCACGAGAAGCAGCACCACAAGAAGCAGAATCCCAAGAAACTGAGCCTCAGGAAGAAGGATCCCCTGCAGAAGTTGCACCGGTTCACTCAGTTTACAGTGTGCTTGCCAGCCCAGTAGGGAGGTTGAGACAATTCTATAATTCACTCTCACATAGCACAAACAGGGAAACTGCTACCCCACAGATCATTGCACCACGCAGATCCGAACGTAGCACAAAAGGACACATCCCTGCTAGGTTCAGAGATTAGTTTAACCTCTGGCAAATGTAAATAATTGTTTAAAGTCATTATATATAAATGTACATATGTTTGCTTATAATGTATATATCAGTATTTATTGACCTGTTTTCCCTTATCATCTTGGAACAAGAGAAATGGACATTATTTCTACTTGTTTTCTCGCCCCTATTTGAGCATCCTTTCCAAAAGAGACTGGGACTTTTATGGTTGCTCAAAGTTCCTCAATCCCTCATTGTACATAATTGATCAGTTTTGTTTATGCAACGGTTCAAGAGTGCCTTACCTCCGTAAAGGGAAGAATTGTTTTTTATATGTTATTGTTCTGTTACCTGTTTTTGTATTTCAGCCCCGGAGTGCTGAATTCTACTAAGGGGAATGTGGAGCCCAGCTGTGACTGGATCCATATCTTCCAGAAGGATGTACTAAAGGAAGATCCCACTAGAGGTCACTATACACTGTTGTGAATGGGTTTGAGATGAGTTCTGAGCAGAGACTCCCTCTGGTGGTTACAAGCGGTACTGGTCTGTTCAGTGAAGATTGTGAGGACTGGGAATCAGGTGTTACTGACTGGTCTTATATAAGGGAGTCACCTTCCCATCAGGGTTGCCGGTGATCAATTATTCTGGTCTGAATCCTTCATTCCTGTTTCCCTTGTAGCCTGCTGTGTCGTGTCTGCATCTCCTGCTAACAGATAAGACATTTTCTTCTTTTTGTTTTTGTACTATATTTTTGCATTTTGTCCTGCACTTCTTTGGGGGCCTTCTGGGTCCCCTTCGGGGGCTTTTGCCCTCTCAGTTTAGTTCAGCCACTGATGTTTGTACTTTTGCTTTTTCCAGTTTTTTCAGTGGCTGCTGTTTTGATTTTGTTACACCAGAGAACTAATTTAGGTGGTAGAGGTCGTGTGATCTCAGGTGATTTTGAAATTAGTAGAGTTGGTGCTTTTCAGGGTTTTCTGGGATTGCAGTAAGTACCCTTCCTATCCTTTTCTATTTAGTTAGTTTGGGCCCCAGCGTTTGCTCATACTATTTTCTTTCTGTGTCAGTATTTCTTCTTGTCTAACCGCCATTACTTGTTTGGGGGCTTTCTATTATCTTTGGGGTTCTGCTCCGGGGCAGATAGCTTTCCTATTTCTATCTTTAGGTGTAGTTAGTTTCTCAGGCTGTGACGAGGCGTCTAGGACCAACGTAGGAACGCTCCACGGCTGCCTCTAGTTGTGGTGGTTAGTCAGGGTACTGCAATCTCATAGATTCCAACTGCTCTGGTGTATTGCCTTTTTTACCTGCACTCCTCAGCTACCGAAACATAACAGTATCACCGGCCTAAAAATTTAAAATTGTATGGTACTCACAGAAGGGAAAAAATATTGTGAAAGAAAAAAGGTTGTCAGAGTTGTCAGAGATATTTTTCTATTTGTTGCATTTTTTTTTTCCTCTGTATCTCTGGGTGCTGGGGAGGATCTTTTCTCTCAATGGAGTTTGCACGGTTGTCTGGCCGTGTGGATCAGCTTGCCACTGAGGTTCAGAGTATTGCTGCATATCTTGCTAGGTTGCCTGTTGTGGAACCTAGGATCCCCATGCCAGATTTGTTTTTGGGGGATCGAGCTAAGTTTCAGAATTTCAAAAATAATTGTAAATTGTTTTTTGCCTTAAAATCTAAGTCCTCAGGGAACGCAGCGCAGCAGGTTCAAATTATCATCTCTCTCCTGCGCGGCGATCCTCAGGATTGGGCTTTTTCCCTGACACCTGGGGATCCTGTTTTGAGTGATGTTGATGCATTTTTTCAGGCTTTGGGGTTATTGTACGATGAGCCTAATGTCACTGATCAAGCTGAAAAAGCCTTGTTGGCATTAAATCAGGGGCCTTATGACGCTGAGTTATACTGTCAGAGATTCCGTAGGTGGGCAGTCCTGACCAAATGGAATGACGACGCTTTGGCAGCCCTTTTCCGGAAGGGTCTGTCAGATAATGTAAAGGATGTTATGGTGGGATTCCCTGTCCCCTCTGGTCTCAATGATTCTATGTCATTAGCGATTCAAATTGACAGATGTTTGCGTGAGCGGAGAAGTATGCGTGGAATGGTGTTGCCTTGTGAACCAGCTTCTGAACCCATGCAGTGTGATAGAGTGGTGTCTGGGGCACAGCGTCATGAGTTTCGAAAGCGCAATGGGTTATGTTTCTACTGTGGTGATGCCTCTCATGCTATTTCAGTCTGCCCTAAGCGGGGAAGACGTTTTGCACGCTCAGTTGTCTTGGGTAGTGTTCAGACTAAGTTTTTATTAACTGTCACTCTGATATGCTCTCTGTCCTCATTTTCTGCTCAGGCTTTCGTTGATTCTGGAGCAGCTATTAACCTGATGGATTATGATTTTGCTAAACGTTGTGGGTTTCCCTTGATACCCCTACAGAAGTCTATTCCCCTACTGGGGATCGATTCTACCCCTTTGGCTGAGAATAAACCCCAGTTTTCTACTCAGGTGATAATGAGGGTTGAACCTGATCACCAGGAGTGCTGCAAATTTTTGGTTCTGTATAATCTGCATGACATTATCGTGCTGGGTTTCCCTTGGTTACAGTCTCATAATCCTGTTTTGGATTGGAAATCTGTGTCTGTAACCAGTTGGGGCTGCCAATGTGTTAATACCAACACTCCTGTTTTTTCTGCCTCCCCCCAGGCTCAGGATGTTCCTGACTTTTTGATTGATTTTTCTGATGTGTTTAGCGAAAGTAAATCTGCATCCTTGCCTCCCCATAGGAGCTATGACTGCGCTATTGAATTAGTGCCGGGTAGTAAATTCCCTAAAGGTCGCCTTTTTAACTTGTCTGTACCTGAACATGACGCTATGCGGTCTTATATCAAGGAATCATTGGAGAAGGGTCATATCAGACCATCCTCTTCACCCTTAGGTGCCGGTTTTTTCTTTGTGGCCAAAACAGATGGTTCATTAAGGCCGTGTATTGATTATCGTCTCTTGAACAATATTACTGTGAAATATCAATACCCGTTACTCTTGATTTCTGACCTGTTTTCCAGGGTGAAAAACGCTACTTGGTTTACCAAGCTTGACCTCAGGGGGGCGTATAACCTTATTAGCATTAAGCACGGGGATGAATGGAAGACGGCATTCAATACCCCTGAAGGGCATTTTGAGTACCTAGTGATGCCCTTTGGGCTCACTAATGCTCCTTCCGTCTTCCAGTCCTTCATGAATGACATTTTCAGGGATTTTGTGGACAAATTTCTGATTGTTTATTTGGATGATATCTTGATTTTTTCTAATGACTGGGACTCTCATGTGAAACATGTTCGAACTGTGTTCCAGATTTTGAGAGAGAATGCTCTGTATGTGAAGGGATCAAAGTGTCTTTTTGGCGTACAGAGGATCTCATTTCTGGGATTCATTTTGTCCCCATCTGTTATTGAAATGGACCCGGTCAAGGTTCAGGCCATCTGTGATTGGGTCCAACCTACTTCATTAAAGGCTCTTCAGAGATTTTTGGGTTTTGCCAATTTTTATCGTAAATTTATTGGTAATTTCTCGGTTATTGTTAAACCATTAACTGATTTGACCAGAAAGGGTTCTGATGTGGTGAATTGGCCTCCTGAGGCAGTCTCTGCGTTTCAGGAACTTAAGCAGAGATTCACTTCTGCTCCTGTTCTACGGCAGCCTGATGTTTCTCTGCCATTTCAGGTGGAGGTTGATGCCTCTGAAATTGGGGCAGGTGCCGTTTTGTCCCAAAAAGATCCAGAGACCTCTAAAAGTAACCCTTGTGCCTTTTTCTCTCGAAAATTTTCTCCTACTGAACGTAATTATGACGTGGGTAATCGGGAGTTATTGGCCATGAAGTGGGCTTTTGAAGAGTGGAGACATTGGCTGGAGGGAGCCAAACATCAGGTGGTGGTCCTTACGGACCATAAGAATCTGGTCTATCTGGAATCTGCCAAGCGACTCAATCCTAGACAGGCCAGGTGGGCCTTGTTTTTCACACGTTTTAATTTTGTGGTTTCCTTTCTTCCTGGCACTAAGAATGTTAAGGCGGATGCCCTCTCGGGGAGTTTCCTTGCGGACTCTCCTGAGTTATCTGATCCTTCTGTTATTTTGAAAGAGGGTGTAGTTCTTTCCGCCATCTCGCCCAATTTCAGACTTGCTCTGGAGGGGTGTCAGGAGGATAGGCCCGAGTGCTGCCCTGTTGGAAAATTGTTTGTCCCGGACCAGTGGAAAAAGAGTGTGATGTCTGAGATTCATTGTTCCGCATTGGCTGGGCATCCCGGAATTTTTGGTACCAGAGACTTGGTTAGTCGGTCCTTTTGGTGGCCTACCTTGTCTCGTGATGTCAGGGAATTTGTGCAGTCCTGCGGGACTTGCTCTCGCTCCAAGCCTTGCTCTCGCTCTAGTGGTTTGTTGATGCCATTGCCTGTGCCCAAGAGACCATGGACCCATATCTCTATGGATTTCATTTCCGACCTTCCTGTTTCTCAGAGAATGACCACCATCTGGGTAATTTGTGATAGGTTTTCCAAAATGATACATCTTGTGCCATTACCTAAGTTGCCTTCCTCCTCTGAATTGGTGCCGTTGTTCCTTCAGCACGTGGTTCGTTTACAGGCATTCCTGAGAACATTGTGTCTGACAGAGGAGTCCAGTTTGTTTCCAGATTTTGGAGGACTTTTTGTTCTAAACTGGGTGTTCAATTGTCTTTCTCCTCGGCATTTCATCCTCAGACCAATGGTCAAACTGAGAGAACAAACCAGACATTGGAGACTTATCTTAGATGCTTTGTGTCTGCTGATCAGGATGACTGGGTCTCTTTTTTACCTTTGGCTGAGTTTGCTCTTAATAATAGGGCTAGCTCTGCCACTTTGATGTCTCAGTTTTTCTGTAATTCTGGGTTTCACCCTCGATTTTCTTCAGGACAGACGGAGGCTTCTGTCTGTCCAGGTGTTGACTCTGTTGTGGAGCGTATGCAACAGATTTGGGACCAGGTAGTGGAGAGGTTGTCCCTCTCTCAGGAGAAGGCCCAGCGGTTTGCTAACCGGCATAGGACTGATGGTCCTCGGTTTAAAGTGGGGGACTTGGTCTGGTTATCCTCAAAGAATATTCCTATGAGAGTAGCATCTCCTAAATTTAAGCCTAGGTTCATTGGACCTTATAAGATCATTGAGATTCTTAATCCTGTTTCTTTTCGTTTGCTTCTTCCAGGGACATTTAAGATCCATAACGTGTTCCACAAGTCCTTGTTGAAGAGGTTTGTTGAGCCAGTGGTTCCTGCTGCTGTGCCTCCTGACCCTGTTTTGGTTGAGGGCAATCTGGAGTATGTGGTTGAGAAAATATTAGATTCTCGTTTTTCTAGACGGAAACTCCAGTATTTGGTTAAGTGGAGAGGTTATGGTCAGGAAGACAATTCTTGGGTGTTTGCTTCGGACATCCATGCTAGGAGACTCATCCGTGCGTATCATAGAACTCATCCTGACCGACCTGGTTGCTCAAGTGAGGGTTCGGTGACCCCTCCTCAAGGGGGGGGTACTGTTGTGAATGGGTTTGAGATGAGTTCTGAGCAGAGACTCCCTCTGGTGGTTACAAGCGGTACTGGTCTGTTCAGTGAAGATTGTGAGGACTGGGAATCAGGTGTTACTGACTGGTCTTATATAAGGGAGTCACCTTCCCATCAGGGTTGCCGGTGATCAATTGTTCTGGTCTGAATCCTTCATTCCGGTTTCCCTTGTAGCCTGCTGTGTCGTGTCTGCATCTCCTGCTAACAGATAAGACATTTTCTTCTTTTTGTTTTTGTACTATATTTTTGCATTTTGTCCTGCACTTCTTTGGGGGCCTTCTGGGTCCCCTTCGGGGGCTTTTGCCCTCTCAGTTTAGTTCAGCCACTGATGTTTGTACTTTTGCTTTTTCCAGTTTTTTCAGTGGCTGCTGTTTTGATTTTGTTACACCAGAGAACTAATTTAGGTGGTAGAGGTCGTGTGATCTCAGTGATTTTGAAATTAGTAGAGTTGGTGCTTTTCAGGGTTTTCTGGGATTGCAGTAAGTACCCTTCCTATCCTTTTCTATTTAGTTAGTTTGGGCCCCAGCGTTTGCTCATACTATTTTCTTTCTGTGTCAGTATTTCTTCTTGTCTAACCGCCATTACTTGTTTGGGGGCTTTCTATTATCTTTGGGGTTCTGCTCCGGGGCAGATAGCTTTCCTATTTCTATCTTTAGGTGTAGTTAGTTTCTCAGGCTGTGACGAGGCGTCTAGGACCAACGTAGGAACGCTCCACGGCTGCCTCTAGTTGTGGTGGTTAGTCAGGGTACTGCAATCTCATAGATTCCAACTGCTCTGGTGTATTGCCTTTTTTACCTGCACTCCTCAGCTACCGAAACATAACAATACACACACACATCTCAGCTTACCTAAGAGACCAGTAGAGAGAGCTGTGTGTTAGGCACATAAAAAAACCAGTTAGTTCCAGTTTTACCTCAGACAGATCAGAACAGCAGTTACCTCAGACAAGCTGTGAGGGACAGATGAGTTCTCCTCAGGACACGAGAGTGAGAGGATTCCTGTCAGAGCTAAAAACAGACGGAGATTGATTGATCCTAGTCAGAGCTGAAGCTGAAGTGTAGCTCAGGAGGAAGCGTGCCGACGCTTAAGAGAGCGGCGAAGAGGCAGCACATTAACTGCCAGCGTGTGTGATCTTTATAGCACCCAGGTAGGCCGAAAGCAAGTGGAATTGGAGGGGCCAGTAAGCATTAATAGCTTTCCCCCCAGCAACGAATACCGGACGCCGGGTCCCGAGCCTATAAGGATCTCTACGACCTTTTAGGAGAACACCGGAGTTCCTGGAGGACTACAAGTCCCAGGAGTACCACAGAGTTGACACGTACAGGATCAGGGGAACAGAGTCTGCCTGATCAGCGATAAAAAGACCCTGTTCTGCCATAGAGAAGGTCCCCCACCAAGTCAGCCAGGTACAGAACAGAGACTGAGTTAGACCTAGCTACAAGCAGGTCAGGACTTCATTAAATAACGACAGAGAACAGGAGGCCATACACCTACCAGTGGAGGAATCCGGACGTACATCCTTCGCCCTGCCGTGCTCCGGGGAGTACCTGCCATTCCTGCAGTAAAGGTACCAAACTGACTTTTGTGTGTGACTCACTTATTGTCTCTGACGGCGGGATCCCCATCTGTCCTGCATCCTCATATTTCTATCCACCCTGGAAGGACACCGTCTTACTTGTAGAAGACCTAACATCTAGCTGCCCAACATCCTCCCTTCCAGAGTATGTGCACAGCAGCGCTGGTCCCTCTGACCAGATACTACAGGTGGCGTCACAACAAATTACACGAACATTCCATCATCCCCTGTAAATATCCCACATTACGGTGAGCGCCCAGGGCACGGACCGAGCTGGCTACCCGTGACATCCCCCATAGACTTCCATGGGCTCGGTGCCGAGTACCCCTAAGCCCTGGTACGTGCGCATCATATATATAGGATTACAGTAGCCAATCATGTTTGGAACCCCAAAAAGGGCGTTCTTAAAAACCGGATCCGGCGCATTACGGCGTCAACGGATGCTAAACCGGATACACCGGATGAGACGGATGCGGTTTTTTTACCGCATTCGTGAACCGGATGCGGCGCTGCGGCTAAATGCCGGGGGCGCCGTTTAGGCGTCCGCCGGATGTGTGAAAGAGGCCTAGAAAGGGCACAGCCATAAATCCTTAATCTGTACAGCCCTTTTATAAAGATCCACCCCCTCTCCCAAACCTAAAAAGTTGTTACCTCATCCTTATAGGTTGGCACGCTCATCTGCACAAAACACCAGATAGGCTGATTTAATTCTTTTTTTTTTTGTGGGTGGGGGGTCAGTTAGATTACTACAGTGATGAGAGATATGTTGAAGATCAGAAGGTATATAAATAGCCAGTATTAGTGCCACTTAGGGATCTGTGAAGTGACTGCAACTCCCAGATTGGTGGCTACAAAATGTGACTTTTGATCTGGAAGACTTAAAGGGAATCTGTCAGCAAGTTTTTTTATATGTAATCTGAGAGCAGCATGATCTAGGGGCAGAGACTCTGATTTCAGCGATGTATCACTTACTAGGCTGTGTGCTGCTGTTTCGATAAAATCAGTGTTTTATCAGCAGATTATCACTACAGGACTAGGTGTCTCATGCTTCCTGGTCAATTGCTCTTTGTAACCCAGCCCCCACCAGTGATTGGCAGCTTTCTATCTATGCACAGAAAGCAGCCAATCAGTGGTGTGGGCGGGGTTATATACAATTCAGCATTCTGATCACTGCTAGATCTACAGCAAAGAAGACTTTGGAATAAATCCAAATACAAAGATGTAGGAGGGAGGGGGGTGGGGGTAAAAAGAAAATGTTATTTGGTTGGGGGAATGATAAACTATGAATATTCAATTTCAGAAGTTTAATAGTCCTTATATTCCTGTTCTATTACTATACTATAATAATATATACAAGTGCTTCTCACAAAATTAGAATATCATCAAAAAGTTAATTTATTTCAATTCTTCAATACAAAAAGTGAAACTCGTATATTAAATATTAAAAATTATTATCTCAATAAGTTAGAATACTTTACAACACCAGCTTGAAAAATTATTTTAATATCTGAAATGTTGACCTACTGAAATGTATATTCAGTAAACGCACTCAGTACTTGGTCGGGGCTCCTTTTGCATCAGTTACTGCATCAATGCAGCGTGGCATGGAGGCGATCAGCCTGTGGCACTGCTGAGGGGTTATGGAAGCCCAGGTTGCTTTGATAGCAGCCTTCAGCTCGTCTGCATTGAGTCTGTGGTCTCTCATCTTCCTCTTGACAATACCTCATAGATTCTCTTTGGGGTTAAGGTCAGGCGAGTTTGCTGGCCAATCAAGCACAGTGGTACTGTTGTTTTTAAACCAGGTATTGGTACTTTTGGCAGTGTGGACAGGTGCCAAGTCCTGCTGGAGAATGAAATTTCCATCTCCAAAAAGCTTGTCGGCAAAGGGAAGCATGAAGTGCTGTAAAATTTCCTGGTAGACGGCTGCGCTGACTTTGGTCGTGATAAAACACAGTGGACCTACACCAGCAGATGACATGGCTCCCCAAACCATCACTGATTGTGGGAAACTTCACACTAGACCTCCAGCAGCTTGGATTGTGGCCTCTCCGCTCTTCCTCCAGACTCTGGGACCTCGATTTCCAAATAAAATGCAAAATTGACTTTCATCTGAAAACAACACCTTGGACCGCTGAGCAACAGTCCAGCTCTTTTTCTCCTTGGCCCAGGTATGACGCTTCTGGCGTTGTCTATTGGTCATGAGTGGCTTGACACAAGAAATGCGACACTTGTAGCCCATGTCCTGGATACGTCGGTGGCTCTTGAAGCAGCAGTCCACTCCTTGTGAATTTCCCCCAAATTTTTGAATGGCCTTTTCTTAACAATCCTTTCAAGGCTGCGGTTATCCCGGTTGCTTGTGCACCTTTTTCTACCACACTTTTTCCTTCCGCTCAACTTTCCATTAATATGCTTGGATACAGCACTCTGTGAACAGCCAGCTTCTTTAGCAATGACCTTTTGTGGCTTACCCTCCTTGTGGAGTGTGTCAATGACTGCCTTCTGGACATTTGTCAAGTCAGCAGTCTTCCCATGATTGTGGAGCCCACTGAAACAGACTAAGGGACCTTTTTAAATGCTTAGGAATCCTTTGCAAGTGTTTTTTGTTAACTATTCTAATTTACTGAGGTAATGATTATTGGGTTTTCATTGGCTGTAAGCCATAATCATCAACATTAACAGAAATAGACACTTGAAATAGATTGCTCTGTTTGTAATGATTCCATATAGTGATGAGTGAGTATACTCGTTGCTGAGGTTTTCCCGAGCATGCTCGGGTGATCTCTGAGTATTGGAAGTGCTCGGAGATTTAGTTTCTGTTGCCACAGCTGCATGATTTGCGGCTACTTGACAGCCTGAATACATGTGGGGATTGCCTGCTTGGAAAACCCAAGCAAGGAGCATACTTGCTCATCACCAATTCTATATAATATGAGTTTTACTTTTTGTATTGAAGAACTGAAGAAAAACTTTTTGATGATATTCTAATTTTGTGAGAAGCACCTGTATGTATGTTTGTGTGTGTGACAATAATAATAATAATAATAATCTTTATTTATATAGCGCCAACATATTCCGCAGCGCTTTACAGTTTAACAATTTCAAAACACAAGTCATAGGATAACAACGTTAACAATGAAAGAAGCAAAGCGTTAGCCAGCCTCCTAAAAAGTAATGGGCTTATAGGAGATCCGACATCTACATACACACGTATCTTCCTTAAAATTTTTCCTTTTCGCAGTATATATATGTATCAGATCTCCTATAAACTCATCAATTTTTGGAGATGCTGGTGAACCTTTTGATGTACGTGGATCTGGTTGGGGACCATTGGTTAGGATCACATTGGCGGCTATTGGCTAGTGCTGTTTTACCTTTTGCTTTTCTTCTGTGCGTGAAAATCATTTATCTGTCATAGTAAACCTTCTTGAGGTCATGTTTAATCCAGGAAAAAAAACATATTAAAATCAAAGTTAACCCCTTACTGTCCTTTGTCGTGCACAGTCCGTCATGGCAGGATGTAAGTTACGTCACCAGGACGAACTGTGCATATCATGCCTTTGAACTACTACTGCGTGTAAACACGCAGTGGTAGTTCAGTGCCGACAGCTGTCTATGACAGCTGACAGGCATGGCAAGCGGTGCGGGGACTTTGCAGTCGGTCCCCGCACCTACACCGCTGTGATTGGTCAGTCAATCTGACTGACCAAACAGCAGGATCGGGCAGGAGAGCTGAAATTTCAGCATCTCCAGCGCGATCAGTGCAGGAGCTCAGCGCTGTAGTGGCTGAGCTTCCTGCACTGAGAGCCAGAAGCAGTGCCCCAGCGCCCTGGCTGTTAACCCCTGACTGCTCCGATAGAGTGCAATCACAGCTTTTCAGGGGGGGAGGCAGAGGGTCGGGAGCTCCCTTTGCCTCAGATCGGCGTCCCCGCAATGTAATTGCAGGGCCCAATCTCTGCCTTGACAACCTCCAAGTCATCGAGCTACGGAAAGCCGCTGAGATTATGCTCACAGCATGGTTCAACAGCTTTCAGCATTGGTATAATGCATTGCAATGCTGGAGCATTGCAATGTATTATACCTGCAACAAAAGTGAAAGTTCCATAAAGGGACTAGGTAAAAAAAACACATTTTTTTAAAAAAATTTGTAAAAAAAATTATTAAAAAATAATTAAAAAAAAAATTCCCCTAAAAAATACACATTTTTATGGAAAAAAAAATACACGTTTGGTATCGCCGCGTCCGTAAAAATCCCATCTATAAAAGCATAACCCTAGTTAACCCCTTCATTGAAAGCTGTAAAAAAAACACAAAAAAGTAGTAAATTATACTTTTTCCAAGCGGTATCATACCGCTTGGAAAAAGTGCAATAACTCGCGATCAAAAAGACGGATATAAATAATCATGGTACCGCTGAAAACGTCATCTTGTCCTGCAAAAAACAAGCCACCAAACAGCATCATCAGCGACAAAATAAAAAGTTATAGCTCGCAGAATAAAGTGATGCAAAAATAATTATTTTTTCTATAAAAGTTTTTATTGTATAAAAAACGCCAAAACATAAAAAAAGATATAAATGAGGTATCGTTGTAATCATAGTGACCCGAAGAATAAAGCTGCTTTATCAATTTTACCACACGCGGAACAGAGAAAAAAAAAATTCCTTAATTGCTGGTTTTTGTTCATTCTGCCTCCACAAACATCGGAATAGGAAGCGATCAAAAAACGTTATGTGCCCAAATATGGCACCAATAAAAACGTCAGCTCGTCCCGCAAAATCAAACCCACAATGACTCTGTCGGCCGAAATATGGAGAAATTATAGCTCTCAAAATACGGCGATGCAAAATTTTTTACAAAAAATTCTCACAAAAAAAGCGTCTTTCAGTGTGTGACAGAAGCTAAACATGAAAAAAGGATGTAAATCTGCTATCGCTGTAATCGCACCAATCCGAGGAATAAAGTCGCCTAATCACTAATACCGCACGAGGAACGGCGTAAAAAATAAAACCAATTCTTCACCTTTCGTGGATTTGTTCATTCTGCCTCCCAAGATCGCAGTAAGGCGATCACAGTGGTTCCCCCCCACATATGGGGTATCAGCGTACTCAGCACAAATTGCACATCAACTTTTGGGGTCCAATTTCTCCTGTTACCCTTATAAAAATAAAAAATGGGGGGCAAAAAAATAATTTTTGTGGAAAAAAAAATATGATTTTTTATTTTAAACGGCTCAACGTTATAAACTTCTGTGAAGCATTGGGGTTCAAAGTGCTACAACACATCTAGATAAGTTCCTTGTGGGGTCTAGTTTTCCAAAATGGGGTCCACTTGTGGGGGGTTTCTACTGTTTAGGCACATCAGGGGCTCTGCAAACGCGACATGACGCCAGCAGACCATTCCATCAAAGTCTGAATTCCAAAACGGCGCTCCTTCCCTTTCAAGCTCTTCCATGCACCCAAATAGTGGTTTACCCCCACATATGGGTATCAGCGTACTCAGGACAAATTGCACAATAACCTTTAGGGTCCTGTTATCCCTTGGAAAATAAAAATTGGGGTTGAAAAGATCATTTTTGAGGAAAAGATATGATTTTTTAATTTTACGGCTCTATGTTATAACCTTCTGTTAAGCCCTTGGGGCTTCAAAGTGCTCACCACACATCTAGATAGTTCCTTGGGGGTCTAGTTTCCAAAATGGGGTCACTTGTGGGGGGTTTCCACTGTTTAGGCACATCAGGGACTCTCGAAATGCAACATGGCGTCCAAAATCTCAATTCCAGCAAAAAGTCAAATGGCGCTGCTTCCCTTCCGAGCTCTGCCATGCGCCCAAATAGGGGTTTCCCCCCACATATGGGTGTCAGCTACTCAGGACAAATTGCACAATAATTTTTGGGGGGTCCTGTTACCCTTTGGAAAAAAAAAAATTGGGGGTGAAAAGATCATTTTTGTGGAAAATAAATGATTTTTTATTTTTATGGCTCTACGTTATAACCTTCTGTGAAGCCCTTGGGGGTTCAAAGTGCTCACACACAATCTAAATAAGTTCCCTTGGGTGGGTCAGTTTCCAAAATGGGGTCACTTATGGGGGATTTCCACTGTTTAGGTACATCAGGGGCTTTCCAAACGCGACATGGTGTCCGCTCACGATTCCAGCCAATTTGACATTCAAAATCTCAAATGATCTCCTTCCCTTCTGAGCACTGCCGGGGTCTAAGATTGGTCTTCCTCCACACATGGGTATCGGTGTACTCAGGAGAAATTGTGCAACAAATATTGTGGTTCTTTTTCTCCTGATACCCTTGAAAAATTAAAAAAATTGTGTTGAAAGAAAAAAAAGTTACTGTTATTTTTTCCTTCCACTTGCTTAATTTTTGTGAAGTCCTAAAGGGTAATAAACTTATGAAGTGGTTTTGTACACCTTGAGGGGTGCAGTTTTTAGAATGGTTCACTTTTGGGTATTTTCTGTCCATATGACCCCCAAAGTCACTTCAAATTGAAGTGGTCCTAAAAAAATGGTTTTGTAAATTTTGTTGTAAAAATGAGAAACGTGGTCAACTTTTAACGTTATACTTCCTAAAAAAAAAGTAGACTGTAAAGTAAATGGGGAAATGTTTTTTAACATTTTTTGTGACATATCTCTCTGATTTTAAGGCATTAAAATTAAAAGTTTGAAAATTGCAAAATTTTCAAAATTTTCGCCCTATTTCCATTTTTTCATAAATCCGCAAGTTATATTGAAGAAATTTACCCTACAGGAAATAAAATATGTCACGAGAAAACAGTCTCAGCATCGCCAAGATCCTTGAAGCGTTCCAGGTTTAACACATAAAGTGACAGTGGCAGAATTGTAAAAATAGGCTGGTCCTTAAAATACAA
>JARQOD010003545.1:0-63636 GCA_033576555.1 Oophaga sylvatica
CTCGAACGAGCCCCCTTTACCCTTTCAATTACCCCAGTTACCATACCCCAAAACGAAACAGAAATTTTTTTGGAATATGTATGGCCACAGCGCCTTTTTTTAAAGTAAAACAACAATAAATAAATAACTAAAAAAAATAATATAAAAATATATTAATTACCCCCAAATAACACATCAGGGGGAGGTCCTTGAAGCTACAAAGATCATGGTAATTTAAACCAATATCCTGTGAAAAACATCCACCTCTTCCCCCCACCTTTTTTCCCCCCCAAAGGCTCGGGAGCACCACCTTTGAGGTTGCTGTTCACCCAACCCACCGGGGGTCCCCCACCCTTTGGGGAACTCCCCTTCCCCATTCACCAGATCCCACCACATAACTTAAACGGGGAGCCCCCAAACAACCCCCCACAAACCAATTTCCCCAATTTCAAGGACCCTCCCCCCCCCCTTTTGACCCGCCACAAGGGGGGCCCATTGAAAACCTCAATGGCCCGAGCCCCCTAAGACCGCAAAGCCGGCCCCCTTTCAATCTTCCAAAATCCTAGTGCCCACAATCTGAACCAACAGCATTCAATAACCCCCCAGGGCCACCAAAAACCCCCCCCCTTCTCCAAATCCAAAGCCGCCCCGACATTTTCCCCTTTCCGGCCATGAATAAGGGACACACCCTGTTAACCTTTTTCCCTGGCCTTTATTTTAACCAAGATTGTTCCTCCAACGTCCGCGGGGCCCAATGTCGACCAAACTAAATACCCCCCCGGATACAACACCCAAAACCGAAGCAATCCTGTTTATCTCGCACTAACCAAAAAAAAGGACGCACCGCAAGATATTCCCCCCCGCAGGATCCCAAAAACATCGGGAGCCGGTCCCCAAGGGGGGGCACCCATAAATTTGGGGCAACCCCCTTCTCCCTATTCCTCGAAAACCGAGCCATCCCCAACCCCCCTAGCCCGGGGAAAACCCCCGTTGCACCACATCCTGACGTCGGCTCTCAACGCCCCCCCGGGAAAGGAGTGACCAAAAACCAAAAAACACATAGGGGGAACCGAAATGAGAAATAAACTAAACCCAAAAGATCCCTTAACCAACCCCAAAAATTCCCCCCACCCCAGAACAATCAAATACCACCCGAAAAATCAAGGCCAATATAACCCCCCAAATCGATTAGTTCCAACCCCCCAAAAGTTTATTATCCGCGCCAACCCCCTACCTGCCCCCTCAGTCCCCCCCCCAACCCGGGAAATTTTAATGCGTCCCAAAACAGAATATCGGACCTAATGCCGAATGGACTTTTGAAAATGGCGTTAAACTGATCCCCGGGCGGTCCGCCACGGAGGCCAAAAATGAGCCCCCCAACCCGGGGGCCCAACCCCCAAAAAACCTCAACATAACACGGAAATCTTTTTTCCCAAAACAACCCAAAACACCCGAGGGGGCCCCCCCTCTTGATCCGCTTTTTTTTTCCACCCCCAAAAATCAACACCCCCCGCCGTCAATAAAAATCCTTAGCCAACAAACCCCCCCCCGCCCCTATTCCCAAAACCCCCCTCCCCTACCCGCAAAGCCCCAAAAATGCCAACAAAAAAAACCAAGGAATAAAAATTTAAAAGAGAAAACCTCGTGCCCAAAAATAAAACCCAATCGCTTAGCAAAGCAAAGGGGAACCGGGGCCTTTTCCCCCAAACCCCTTTTATTTCGACGAAAACCCTTGCCCCGCGCCCAAAAGGTCTTTGACATCGCAAACCCCCCCCAAAAAAGAAACCCAAAAGAAGGCTGCAAAACCCCAATTTGGGGCCCAAGCCATTTTTCCCTCGCCCCCTTCCCCCCAACCCCAAACCAATTTTAAAGGGCCCCTTTTTAAAACCCCCCCCCACCCCCAGAAGGGAATTGTCTTAAAAAAATTTCCCATTTTGCCACACTGCCCCCAAAGCCGCCCCCAATTTTTGGGGCCCAAAATGCCCCCAAACAGGGGCTCGAGACCGAAAACCCTTCCCAAATCCTCCGGGAGGCTAGCCCTGCCCCCCTCCGGGGGCCATGAGCGAAAACGATCCCACTGGAACAAAAGAAATCCATGTCATTTTCACCCCGGAGGGTCCCCTCCGGTGCTTAAATTAAAAAAAAAACAAACCAAACGTTCAAAAATCGCAGGGAGGGGGAGGGGGCCCGTAAGCCCTTAACGCGCAAACAACTCCCCTTGTCACAATTAAAAAAACACCCTGCGACCGAAAAACCCTTCCCCATAAATGCACCGCCCCAGAATTGGAAAAATTTCCAAAATGTTAGTTTTCCAACTAAGCCCTCGCCCCCCTCTGCAGGCCAACCCACACCATTTTCCCCCGAAAAAAGGGTCCAAAACCAACCCCTCCCCGGGCCGCGTCCTAAAAACCCACACTCAACCCCCAAAAACCTCGGCCATGACCAAAAAGCGCCCCTTTTATCCCAAAAAGGAATCCCAAAAAGCCCCAAAACCCCTTAAAATTTTTTCCAAAAAACGTATGAAGTGATAGGGGGTTTTATCCCTCCTAGGTGCCAGCCTCGTGAAAAAAAATCGCCCCACGGGGACACCACATGCGAATTCAACTTCCCCCAAAACACTGAAAAACACGCCACAACTTTTCTTCACCGGCGCGCTTTTCCCATTCACCCCCAAAAGCCCAAAAATTTTCCTGGGGGAATCTGAACCCCATGCCACCGGTCGAGACACCCAAAAAAAACAAACAAAAAGATGGGGGCCCCCAGTTTTGCCTGGCCAAAGGAACCCCAAAAAAGCTCCCCCCCCCACTAAAAAATTTTTTAAGACCCCTGCAGTGAAGAATTTGTGGGCCTAAAACCAGAAATTCCAAATAATGAAAAAAAGATTACAACCAGACACCTCTCGCACCCCACCCAAAAAAGAACCAAAAACCTCAAAATAAGCACAGAAAGGAACACCCATGGCAAACACTGTAACAAAGAACTCCCCCCCCAAAAAAAACCCCGCGTTCAAACATGGGAAAATGGAAAAAATCAAAAGCAGATTAAGTCAGTTTACCCCTAAGGGCCCCCGCCCCCACTTCCTCACCCCCGCAGCCTCTAAAAGGGAATAAATAACCAACAAATTTTCCGATCAATGCCATGTTAAGACCCCCCCCGTGGGTAAGAAAAGCTGAAAACCCAAAAATTTTCGGGCCCCTTTTGGGGACAAACCCCCAAGGAAAACCATAAGTCCTGAAAAGGTGGCGACGAGAAAGGGCCCCCATACGACCCAAAAAACCTCTTTTGCCAATTTTTTCACGACCCCCCTTTTCAATAAAAAAGGAATGCAAATTCTTTAAACCCCCCGGGGGTAACAAACGGAGGAGCGGGAAAAAAAAAACCCCCTTAAAAAACCATTGAACAGTAACTCGCCTTTTCCCTGTCACCGTATCTATTTAGATAAGGGACCTCTTTTCCAAACCACCGGAGTCTCTCCCCGGGATTACCACCCCAGGCTTCTGCTTCCCTTTTTTAAAACACTTAGACGCTCCATGGGGGGCGCCATTGCAATTGGAGCAGACATGCTTAAATTTACACCCCCCCCAAACTTACACTGGCCGTCATTAAACTGCCAGCACACCCCAAATTTGTTCCCACCTCCTTGGCCTTGACCACTTCCTCCCGCTGCCCCAGCTGTATTCCACTCTGGCCGGCGCCCCCAGTTCCCCGAGAAAGGAATGCCCAAACTTATTCTGTGCAATGACTCTCATCCACAGACCAATGTCCTTCTGATCCCAACGAATCGCCGGACGCACGGCCTTCCTTTGCCTGAACTGCTCATCATACCGCAGCCAAGCCTGTCCCCATACACCCTATGCGCCTCCCGATAGCATCAAAATAACAAAACAAAGCCGAGCAGTTGTCTGAAGCTTTATCCCCGATAACACTTGCTAAAATAGCAAACGCTTGTTGCCAGTTGACGAACGTCTGAGGAATTAATCGCCACCTCCGTTTCTCCTCCTCCTCCTTCTTACTATCTTCCTTTTTACTTTTATCCAAATTAAACTTCTCCAAAGGCAACAATGAGAATATTTCAACGTACTCATCCTTCCAAATACGCTCCTTAACTTCCTTCTTCAAATGAGCCCCCAAGGGGCCCTCAAAACAAACATATACCTCCCCGTGAGCCCTATCATCTAAACGCACCCGACACTCCTTTTCCTTCTCTGTCTGCACCGACACAGACACCGGTTCAGCACTAAGCCCTTCCTGTTCCGACACGCTCGCCACTATCTGCCCCCAACCTGTGATCCAACCCACGCCGTCACTGGAGACGGAGAACTTATACCCTTCTCTAATCGGGATAGCAAATTCCGCACATCTACCAGCATATCCGTAACCCCGGCTACCTCGGCCACCCCCCCAACACTATTACTAACTCCCGGCCGAGCTACCCCAAACGGTGAAGAAGACAAAAATGAATGACCAACGCTTAACATAGAATTATACTCACCGGGCTGCGAGGGAGCTGTGAGCCCTCCAGCCGGATAACCTGGTTCCAAAGGTGCGTCGCCACCGCCTTGATCTGACACCACGACTCCGCTGACCTGCTCCTGACGTCCGGAAACCGCTCCGTGACTTCCAGATGAAGAAGGCCTAAACCCCATTGGGGATCCAGCCCGCTGATCCTGAAACAACATTGAAGACTGGGTCGCAGCAGCACCCGACGATGGATTAGCAGCAGCAGCCAAACCAAGCCGCCCCGCGTTCACCCCACAGCAACGGCCCTCCGATCCCTCTGTAAACCCTCCGCCTATGGGGGGTAAAAGCTGCTGACCCGTGCCGACCGATGCCACGGCCGCCGAAATTCTGAAGCCGTCCACAGAGGCAGGCCGCAGTGCAGTAAAACTGCCGCTGTGACCCCCCGACGAACCTGGAACCCCGCCGTCACCAAGGGGGGAAAATTGCTGGTCTGATGAGCCGGCCGTTCCGTAATTTGACAACGCACTTGCATGACCATCCGGAACAGATAGCAATGCAAGCCGATCGCAACTGCGACCGCCCGCTGAGCAGCTCTCAAAAAACGCCCATCGCTTAGCAGCTCCAACGACGACGCATCACGATGCTTCCTGAGGCGGGCCGCCCAGAAGGTCCCTCGCCACTGCGATCTCCCGAAGACGCAATTCTCCGCGACGCCCGGGACATACCGGCTCCAAAGACGACGCACCTGCAGTGCGATTGGAAGCAGGTCGCACAGCAGGTGACTCAGCACTGCGACCCCCCGAGGACGCAGATCTTCCACGACGCCCGGCGCTTGGAGACACCAACGCCGACGCACCCGGCTGCTATCTGAAACAGGCCGCAAAAAGGATCGCTCACCACTGCGACCTCCCGAGGACGCAGCTCTCGCTTGACGGCCGGCGCGCAAAGACTCCGCCCCCCGACGTGCACTCGGCGGAGGAGAAGTTACCGCCGCAGGGCCTCGCTGGCTTGGTGGATTCCTCCCAGGCCGAGGCCTGCTAACGCGAGCTCCGCGCGCCGCCCGGCCTGGAGGGGCCCGTGAGGGGCTCCTGCGCCGACGCGAGGCCCGAGGAGCCTGATCCGGCGACAGTCTTTCAGGAGGCCTCACCTTCTTGGCCGCCTCTCCCTTTGCGATGCCCCAGACGACGGACCAGAAGCTCCCTGAACGATAATCGCCACCTGCGCTTCCAGCCATCCAGGAGGCTGCGACGAGGCCACAGCCCTGAGGCGCTCGATCGCCACGTTTGCAGACATGGTAAGTTGTACTGCGTCTTACTACTGATGGGGCAAGACAGGAACTGCCCTGGGACCGCCCCATCACTGCCTTATAAACCCCCCCAACCACTCCCCCCTTATTTAAATGTTCCTCCCTCATTTTAAACCCCTCCAAACCCCCGTCATGCCGGCCTCCGCCCACGCCTCTTTCTTGAGGGGAGGGAGGCTCTGCTCCGGCCATTACTTTAAACCCTGTACATGGATCTGGTTTTACAATAGGATCCAGTGGAATGCTACCATGGAAGGTCTGCCATCCAGAGGTAGGAATGATCGCCAAGCAAGGTCAGAGCTGAGACGTCATATCAAGGGTAAAATGAGGATCCATAAGAGTAGTCAGATTAAACTTGGGGTTATTCAGTTTTGAAAAACGAAGATTTAGAGGCGATCTTTTTGCAATGTAGAACTATATGAGGGGACAGTATAGAGTTCTTTCTAATGATCTTTTTATACTTAGGCCTGCGACAGGGACAAGAGGGCATCCTGTTGTGAATGGACTTGAAATGAGTTCTGAGCAGAGGCTCCCTCTGGTGGTTACAAGCGGTACTGGACTGTCCAGTGAAGATTGTGAGGAGTGGGAATCAGGTGTTACTGACTGGTCTTATATAAGGGAGTCGCCTTCCCATCAGGGTTGCCGGTGATCAATTGTTCTGGTCTCAATCCTTGAGTCCTGTTTCCTTTGTAGCCTGCTGTGTCGTGTCTGCATCTCCTGCTAACAGATAAGACAGTTTCTTCTTTTTGTTTTTGTGCTTGATTTTTGCATTTTGTCCTGCACTTCTGTGGGGGCCTTCAGGGTCCCCTCCGGGGGCTTTTGCCCTCTCAGTTTAGTTCAGCCACTGATGTTTGTACTTTTGCTTTTTCCAGTTTTTTCAGTGGCTGCTGTTTTGATTTTGTTACACCAGAGAACTAATTTAGGTGGTAGAGGTCGTGTGATCTCAGGTGATTTTGAAATTAGTAGAGTTGGTGCTTTTCAGGGTTTTTTGGGATTGCAGTAAGTGCCCTTCCTATCCTTTTCTATTTAGGTAGTTTGGGCCCCAACGTTTGCTCATACTATTTTCTGTCTGTGTCAGTATTTCTTCTTGTCTAACCGCCATTACATGTTTAGTGGCTTTCTATGTTCTTTGGGGATCTGCTCCGGGGCAGATAGCTTTCCTCTTTCTATCTTTAGGTGTAGTTAGTTTCTCAGGCTGTGACGAGGCGTCTAGGACCAACGTAGGAACGCTCCACGGCTGCCTCTAGTTGTGGTGGTTAGTCAGGGTACTGCAATCTCATAGATTCCAACTGCTCTGGTGTATTGCCTTTTTTACCTGCACTCCTCAGCTACCGAAACATAACAGTATCACCGGCCTAAAAATTGAAAATTGTATGGTACTCACAGAAGGGAAAAAATATTGTGAAAGAAAAAAGGTTGTCAGAGTTGTCAGAGATATTTTTCTGTTTGTTGCATTTTTTTTCCCTCTGTATCTCTGGGTGCTGGGAGGATTTTTTTTTTTTTTTCTCTCAATGGAGTTTGCACAGTTGTCTGGCCGTGTGGATCAGCTTGCCACTGAGGTTCAGAGTATTGCTACCTATCTTGCTAGGTTGCCTGTTGTGGAACCTAGGATTCCCATGCCAGATTTGTTTTTAGGGGATCGAGCTAAGTTTCAGAATTTCAAAAATAATTGTAAATTGTTTTTTGCCTTAAAATCTAAGTCCTCAGGGAACGCAGCGCAGCAGGTTCAAATTGTCATCTCTCTCCTGCGCGGCGATCCTCAGGATTGGACTTTTTCCCTGACACCTGGGGATCCTGTTTCGGTACCACAATATAATTTATTATTATTGTACACCATGAGTGATGTTGATGCATTTTTTCAGGCTTTGGGGTTATTGTACGATGAGCCTAATGTCACTGATCAAGCTGAAAAAGCCTTGTTGGCATTAAATCAGGGGCTTGATGACGCTGAGTTATACTGTCAGAGATTCCGTAGGTGGGCAGTCCTGACCAAGTGGAATGACGACGCTTTGGCGGCCCTTTTTCGGAAGGGTCTGTCAGATAATGTAAAGGATGTTATGGTGGGATTCTCTGTCCCCTCTGGTCTCAATGATTCTATGTCATTAGCGATTCAAATTGACAGACGTTTGCGTGAGCGGAGAAGTATGCGTGGAATAGTGTTGCCTTGTGAACCTGCTTCTGAACCCATGCAGTGTGATAGAGTGGTGTCTGGGGCACAGCGTCATGAGTTTCGAAAGCGCAATGGGTTATGTTTCTACTGTGGTGATGCCTCTCATGCTATTTCAGTCTGCCCTAAGCGGGGAAGACGTTTTGCATGCTCAGTTGTCTTGGGTAGTGTTCAGACTAAGTTTTTATTAACTGTCACTCTGATATGATCTCTGTCCTCATTTTCTGCTCAGGCTTTCGTTGATTCTGCAGCAGCTATTAACCTGATGGATTATGATTTTGCTAAACGTTGTGGGTTTCCCTTGATACCCCTACAGAAGTCTATTCCCCTACTGGGGATCGATTCTACCCCTTTGGCTGAGAATAAACCTCAGTTCTCTACTCAGGTGATAATGAGGGTTGAACCTGATCATCAGGAGTGCTGTAAATTTTTGGTTCTGTATAATCTGCATGATATTATCGTACTGGGCTTCCCTTGGTTGCAGTCTCATAATCCTGTTTTGGATTGGAAATCTGTGTCTGTAACCAGTTGGGGCTGCCAATGTGTTAATACCAACACTCCTGTTTTTTCTGCCTCCCCCAGGCTCAGGATGTTCCTGACTTTTTGATTGATTTTTCTGATGTGTTTAGCGAAAGTAAATCTGCATCCTTACCTCCCCATAGGAGCTATGACTGCGCTATTGAATTAGTGCCTGGTAGTAAATTCCCTAAAGGTCGCCTTTTTAACTTGTCTGTACCTGAACATGACGCTATGCGGTCTTATATCAAGGAATCATTGGAGAAGGGTCATATCAGACCATCCTCTTCACCCTTAGGTGCCGGTTTTTTCTTTGTGGCCAAAAAGGATGGTTCATTAAGGCCGTGTATTGATTATCGTCTTTTGAACAATATTACTGTAAATATCAATACCCGTTACCTTTGATTTCTGACCTGTTTTCCAGGGTGAAAAACGCTACTTGGTTTACCAAGCTTGACCTCAGGGGGGCATATAACCTTATTCGCATTAAGCACCGGGATGAATGGAAGACGGCATTCAATACCCCTGAGGGGCATTTTGAGTACCTTGTGATGCCCTTTGGGCTCACTAATGCTCCTTCTGTCTTCCAGTCCTTCATGAATGACATTTTCAGGGATTTTGTGGATAAATTTCTGATTGTTTATTTGGATGATATCTTGATTTTTCTAATGACTGGGACTCTCATGTGAAACATGTTCGAACTGTATTCCAGATTTTGAGAGAGAATGCTCTGTATGTGAAGGGATCAAAGTGTCTTTTTGGCGTACAGAGGATCTCATTTCTGGGATTCATTTTGTCCCCATCTGTTATTGAAATGGACCCGGTCAAGGTTCAGGCCATCTGTGATTGGGTCCAACCTACTTCATTAAAGGCTCTTCAAAGATTTTTGGGTTTTGCCAATTTTTATCGTAAATTTATTGGTAATTTCTTGGTTATTGTTAAACCATTAACTGATTTGACCAAAAAGGGTTCTGATATGGTGAATTGGCCTCCTGAGGCAGTCTCTGCATTTCAGGAACTTAAGCAGAGATTCACTTCTGCTCCTGTTCTACGGCAGCCTGATGTTTCTCTACCATTTCAGGTGGAGGTTGATGCCTCTGAAATTGGGGCAGGTGCCGTATTGTCCCAAAAAGATCCAGAGACCTCTAAAAGTAACCCTTGTGCCTTTTTCTCTCGAAAATTTTCTCCTACTGAATGTAATTATGACGTGGGTAATCGGGAGTTACTGGCCATGAAGTGGGCTTGTGAAGAGTGGAGACATTGGCTGGAGGGAGCCAAACATCAGGTGGTGGTCCTTACGGACCATAAGAATCTGGTTTATCTGGAATCTGCCAAGCGACTCAATCCTAGACAGGCCAGGTGGGCCTTGTTTTTCACACGTTTTAATTTTGTGGTTTCCTTTCTTCCTGGCACTAAGAATGTTAAGGCGGATGCCCTCTCGAGGAGTTTCCTTGCGGACTCTCCTGAGTTATCTGATCCTTCTGTTATTTTGAAAGAGGGTGTAGTTCTTTCCGCCATCTCACCCAATTTGAGACTTGCTCTGGAGGGGTGTCAGGAGGATAGTCCCGAGCGCTGCCCTGTTGGAAAATTGTTTGTCCCGGACCAGTGGAAAAAGAGTGTGATGTCTGAGATTCATTGTTCCGCGTTGGCTGGGCATCCCGGAATTTTTGGTACCAGAGACTTGGTTAGTCGGTCCTTTTGGTGGCCTACCTTGTCTCGTGATGTCAGGGAATTTGTGCAGTCCTGCGGGACTTGCTCTCGCTCCAAGCATTGCTCTCGCTCTAGTGGTTTGTTGATGCCATTGCCTGTGCCCAAGAGACCATGGACCCATATCTCTATGGATTTCATTTCCGACCTCCCTGTTTCTCAGAGAATGACCGTCATCTGGGTGATTTGTGATAGGTTTTCCAAGATGATACATCTTGTGCCATTACCTAAGTTGCCTTCCTCCTCTGAATTGGTGCCTTTGTTCCTTCAGCACGTGGTTCGTTTACACGGCATTCCTGAGAACATTGTGTCTGACAGAGGAGTCCAGTTTGTTTCCAGATTTTGGAGGACCTTTTGTTCTAAACTTGTTGTTCAATTGTCTTTCTCCTCGGCGTTTCATCCTCAGACCAATGGTCAAACTGAGAGAACAAACCAGACATTGGAGACTTATCTAAGATGCTTTGTGTCTGCTGATCAGGATGACTGGGTCTCTTTTTTGCCTTTGGCTGAGTTTGCTCTTAATAATAGGGCTAGCTCTGCCACTTTGATGTCTCCATTTTTCTGTAATTCTGGGTTTCACCCTTGATTTTCTTCAGGACAGACGGAGGCTTCTGTCTGTCCAGGTGTTGACTCTGTTGTGGAGCGTATGCAACAGATTTGGGACCAGGTAGTGGAGAGGTTGTCCCTCTCTCAGGAGAGGGCCCAGCGGTTTGCTAACCGGCATAGGACTGATGGTCCTCGGTTTAAAGTGGGGGACTTGGTCTGGTTGTCCTCAAGAAATATTCCTATGAGAGTGGCATCTCCTAAATTTAAGCCTAGGTTCATTGGACCTTATAAGATCATGGAGATTCTTAATCCTGTTTCTTTTCGTTTGCTTCTTCCAGGGACATTTAAGATCCATAACGTGTTCCACAAGTCCTTGTTGAAGAGGTTTGTTGAGCCAGTGGTTCCTACTGCTTTGCCTCCTGACCCTGTTCTGGTTGAGGGCAATATGGAGTTTGTGGTTGAGAAAATATTGAATTCTCGTTTTTCTAGACGGAAACTCCAGTATTTGGTTAAGTGGAGAGGTTATGGTCAGGAAGACAATTCTTGGGTGTTTGCTTCGGACATCCATGCTAGGAGACTCATCCGTGCGTATCATAGAACTCATCCTGACCGACCTGGTTGCTCAAGTGAGGGTTCGGTGACCCCTCCTCAAGGGGGGTACTGTTGTGAATGGACTTGAAATGAGTTCTGAGCAGAGGCTCCCTCTGGTGTTTACAAGCGGTACTGGACTGTCCAGTGAAGATTGTGAGGAGTGGGAATCAGGTGTTACTGACTGGTCTTATATAAGGGAGTCGCCTTCCCATCAGGGTTGCCGATGATCAATTGTTCTGGTCTCAATCCTTGAGTCCTGTTTCCTTTGTAGCCTGCTGTGTCGTGTCTGCATCTCCTGCTAACAGATAAGACATTTTCTTCTTTTTGTTTTTGTGCTTGATTTTTGCATTTTGTCCTGCACTTCTGTGGGGGCCTTCAGGGTCCCCTCCGGGGGCTTTTGCCCTCTCAGTTTAGTTCAGCCACTGATGTTTGTACGTTTGCTTTTTCCAGTTTTTTCAGTGGCTGCTGTTTTGATTTTGTTACACCAGAGAACTAATTTAGGTGGTAGAGGTCGTGTGATCTCAGGTGATTTTGAAATTAGTAGAGTTGGTGCTTTTCAGGGTTTTTTGGGATTGCAGTAAGTGCCCTTCCTATCCTTTTCTATTTAGGTAGTTTGGGCCCCAACGTTTGCTCATACTATTTTCTGTCTGTGTCAGTATTTCTTCTTGTCTAACCGCCATTACATGTTTGGGGGCTTTCTATGTTCTTTGGGGATCTGCTCCGGGGCAGATAGCTTTCCTCTTTCTATCTTTAGGTGTAGTTAGTTTCTCAGGCTGTGACGAGGCGTCTAGGACCAACGTAGGAACGCTCCACGGCTGCCTCTAGTTGTGGTGGTTAGTCAGGGTACTGCAATCTCATAGATTCCAACTGCTCTGGTGTATTGCCTTTTTTACCTGCACTCCTCAGCTACCGAAACATAACAGCATCCTCTATGTCTAGATCGCTATGCATAATGACTTGTAAACATGTATTTTGAGTTACAACATAGTAGGACGCAGAGGAGATTTTTTTTAATAACTAGTTCACATAGTTCATAGCTTAAATCTAAAAGAAAAAAATACTTTTTCAGAAAAAAGGAGGGAGAACATGATGCAAATTGAGAATTTGAATGGGAAATGGGCAGCCAGTGAAGGGATTGACATAGGGTAGAGGCCGAGACCGGGGAATAGTAGGGGGACAGGTGGATTAGTCAGGCAGCAGAGTTTAGGATTGATTGGAGGTGTGCAAGAGTGTTAGAAGGGGGGCCACAGAGCAGGAGGTTGCATTAGTCGAGGCAGAAGATGATGAGAGTATGCACTAATGTTTTTACAGATAACATGGACAAAACAGAATTCGTTATCTTTCCTTTAAGTTTTAGGCCGGGTGCATATGGTCAGTAATTGGCAATGCTTTGGATGCAGCACATGTCCGCTGTGTCCAAAGTGCTGCCGACTTTTGAACGCAGGTGACTTCACATGTGATCACTGAATCGTGTGGAATCACCGCGTCCAATACATTGTATAGATGAGATTTATCTTGTGGAGACTCGCGTCTCCGCAAGATAAATAGACATGGTGGGGTCTGGACAGACACGCCGCATGTCCGTCTCCGCGGGTGAGCCTCAGACGTCTCCGCACGCATAGTGGACAATGGGATTTCTTGAAATCCCATCCACGATGCTGTAACATCTGGACACTGCGGGTTGGACGCTGCGGATGTACACAGCGCCCAACCCGCAGTGTTTAATGACCGTGGGAACGTACCCTTAGAAATGAAGCAGAGAAGAAGGATGAAATCAGACATTGCCGGATTCTGGTTAGTAAGGAGGTGAAGGTTTAATAATTGCTGTCTTGAGATTATAGAACTTGGGACATAATTAAGTAATTTTTTTTTTTTATTAAAAGTCCAATATTTTGATTTTCAGTAATTCATCCAAAATAACCATATCAGTAAAGCTTAATGTTGTCCTCCAATGACTGTAGTTATACAAAATGATATTATGGCCCACACTATGAGTGAAAGTCTTGAGAGAAATAAAGCGCATCTCATGAAGGGAATACGCCTAAACTAAATATAGCAGAGAATTTTAAAAAATGTAACTTCAAGCAGAAGCATCTGCTGCTCCTTTACTCAATGAATCTTCTGGTTTGCTAGGCAACATTATGTATCTATGTATAGATATTACATCATTGTGTAATCTAATCCAAGAGAAGAGACATTCACCTGGGATGTAATTATGTATTTCCGACCATAGACTAGTTCACTGGCATGACAATGTGCATCCTGTATTCTTGCATTAACCTGTAATGGTTACAAATGGCTCCTCACCTTCGCTCTGAACACTCATTCGTTATTCATGAACCAGATGTACAGATGAAACATAAATTATGCCCATTGTGAAATATTGCTTGGTAGTTTTGGAGGTTGGATGGATAGTTAGTAGTGATGAACAGGGGTGCTCAGATAAGGTGTTATCTGAGCATGCTCGAGTGCTAATAGTGTATCTTCGGCATGCTCTACTGCTATGTTCGAGTCGCCGCGGCTGCATGTCTCGCTGCTGTTTGACAGCTTCAACACATGCAGGGATTACCTAACAAATAGGCAATCCCTATATGTGCTGCGGCTGTTGAACAGTAACGAGACATGCAGCCATGGCGACTTGAACATAGTAGTACAGCATGCTGAAGATACTCTATTAGCACTCGAGCATGCTCAGATAACACCTTTTTCGAGCACGCTCGTTCATCACTAATAGTTAGACATATTCTATGTATTCTGGATGCATACTAATCTGTTACAAACTTACCTGGCATTCCCTGTGACAATCTGCTCTAACTGACCCCACGGCTTCAGTGTTCTTAGCACCAATAGAAGATGCACTCCTTGGCCAGAACAATCATCGACCAAACAATTAATGTGTCTGCCTGACCAGCCAATCACAGCACATGCTTGGCAATCCAGTCAATTTCACCAATGGTTGTTCTGGCTAATGAACGTAAGTTGGTCAGCAGACTTGGCTAACCTAACCAACTCTTGACCCAGTGCCAGCTATTGTATCTTGCCATACTACTTTGTGTGATATTCTGGCTAACTTTTGACTACTGCACCGAATTACCCCAAGGTGCCATTTCTGGTTTGATCTCTGACTGGTTAACCCTTTTTTGTCTGTGAATTCTGACCTGACTATTTCTGGCTTCACTTTTGGTTTTGATTCTGCCTTCATTAGTTATTGTCTGACTTTGACCTGGCTGGTTGGATTTTCGCTCAGCGCACTTCTCAACTTGGCCACTACTGTACATGCACACAAAGAGCCCATGCTGTAAAATTCAAATCTCTATATCACCGCAATAGCAAAAGGGCTGGAACAGGGGCCCATAGGCCACACTGTGCAACCGACCTTTGTCTCGCTGTCTGATGCCCAAATTTAACCGGTATCTGCATCTCCAGGAAGCAGATACCAGTGAATATAATGGTGGAAGAGTGAGACATCGACTCCCTTTTTCACCATTCAGCCTGTGCAACTGAGTGTTTCAGCGCAGCAGGCGCGATGTTGTCTCTAGGTCACTCCTGCTGTGGAGCCTCAGTTTACACAGGGCAAAAACTGAAGCAGTATGCCTGTGGAACGGGGCTAGGTGAGTAATGTTTTTTTTATTGCCATTCATCACTTGTGGGGTCATATAGTATGTGGGGCCATCATACTGGATTGAGGGACTGTGGGGGTATCATACTGTGTCGGGGGCATCTCATTGTGTGTGCGGGCATCATATTGTGAGTGGGGCTGTAGGATTCAGCATACTGTATGAGCTGTGGACCACCATACTGGGTTGGGGAATGTCTAGCAGCATCTTACTATGTGTAGGGACTTTGGGGACATCATAATGGTTTTTGGGGGAGCTGTTGCTCATGGAACAAGAGTTGAATAACAGCAGCAGTATGATTTACTGCTGTTTATAGATTTCATAAAAAGCAGTGCATTATATGGTTTTGATCTGTTCAGTAGTAAGCAATACAATTAATAGTAATATAATAATATAGTAAAATTAGAATCTACTAGAATTTGTTTTAGCATACAGGTTGCCGTCCACAACTATCACGGTCTCTCATGTGGCCCCTCAGAAAAATTAATTGGCCAAACCTGCTGTAAAAGCAAAGGGAGAATATCCAAGACTCTTTGATGGCCAGTACAAAGTCAATTGTAGAAGATCATTTTGAGCTGATTCATTTGTCATAGAAACATAGAATAATGAAGTTTTGAATGCATATTCCAGGCAAATATATCTGTTCTAAACTGTGTTGTTATAGGCATAGGCAGATATGGTAATACTGTATATCTCAGTGAGTAGAAATCCACTTGTAGGCACAGGAAGATTTGTTAACTTTTTTGACAGCTGCCAGAGGGTACCTTTTATGATAGTGTAGCAACTCACCCAGGAAAATAGGCAACACTAAAAACTGGAACTGACCTTGCCGGTTCCTGTACAGACTAGAGATCCTGACCCCGAAGTTCCTAGTAGTTCCTGTGTGACCTGAGATAGCCCTAACCACAGACTAGATGATGGCATCTCGGACCTATGGTACCTGAAAGGCCGTTGACCGCTTAACGTTCCTTTTAAAGAACTGGAGGGCAGAGCAAAGTGAAAATTACCTACAGAAGGTACAGTGTGCTATAATAGAAAGAGATCCCAGAGTAGCTAAAACAAACCATGAAATACAAAATAAAGGACTAAGTACTTACTGTTAGAGAATATGCCACGCACTTTCTAAAAAGAAACAGAAGGCAGGTGCAGACAAAGGAACATAAACAACAAAGAGATAAACCCTAGCTGGTCTTTCACTGACCAGCTTAAACTATAGCAGAATGGCTGGACATCCAAATGGGACTATCAGCAGAAGGAAATAACAGCATGGGGAAAGTAAAGCCGCAACTGAAAGGTGATAGGGCAGACAAATGAGTAAATGAAAACAGCTGTTTCTCTAAAAAGGCAGTACCGAGGATAAAGAAAACTAAATACCTGGAGAAAAGGTGAATCTGCTCGTCGGAAAGAGAAGTTAACCACAAACCACAGGTTCAAGGGTATGAACCCAGATGCATGACAGTGCAATGACACAAAATAGGGGACGAGAGGGTGCAGTCAATGGAAAAAAGGCCAATGAATTGTAATAAGTTTGTATAATCTACTTGTCTGTTCACTATCATGCAAGCAGGAGCCTCTATCTGGGAGAGCTATTCCCAACTATCACAGGGTAATAGATAATTTTAAAAATTGAAAGATTTGCTCAGGATTTGAAGGATTTTACATTTAAGGAATAGATAGGCTTCTATCCTTAAAGGGAATCTGTCACCCCATTTTTCATATATAAGCTGCAGCCACCGCCATCAGGGCTTATCTACAGCATTCTGTAATGCTGTAGATAAGCCCCCGATGTAACCTGAAAGATAAGAAAAGCGAGTTATATTATACTCACCCGGGGGGGCAGTCCAATGCGGTCCGGTCCAATGGGCGTCACAGTCCGGGTCCGTCACCTCCCATCTTCTAGCGATGACGTGCTCTTCCTTGCTTCTGTTGCGCTTCTGCGCAGGTGTACTTTATCTGCCCTGTTGAGGGCAGAGCAAAGTCCTGCAGTGCGCAGGCGCTGGGCCTCTCTGACCTTTTCTGGCTCCTGCGCACTGCAGTACTCTGCTCTGCCCTCAACAGGGCAGATAAAGTACGCCTGCGCAGGAGTGCGACAAAAGCAAGGAGGAGGACGTCATTGCTAGAAGATGGGAGGCGCCGGACTCGGCCCGGGTGTGTATAATATAACTCGTTTTTCTTATCTTTCAGGTTACATCGGGTGGGCTTATCTACAGCATTACAGAATGCTGTAGATAAGCCCCTGATGGCGGTGGCTGCAGCTTATATACGAAACATGGGGTGACAGATTCCCTTTAAACTATTGCTTCAGGGAGGCAGTATCTATTGCAATCATTTGAAAAGGAATTAGTTCTCTTTGTATTGTCTCCTTTATGATTATATCATCTGATTGTTGGAGTTTTCCCTGGAGTCATTCATAAAACCACAGAGCTTTTCTATTTCAGCAATTTGTAATGTTACTATAAATACATATAATGATCATTGGATCGATTAGCTCTTTAGAATAGATCCTGATGTAGGAGACACTGATATACTCTCCTCACAAAGAAAATATTGTGTTGTACCAGTTCAATCTTTAATCTTAAAGAGCAAGTCATTCCACTATGAATAACTATTGTCATGGCCGAAAGTGCTGTCACCCTTTAAATTGTTCCTGAAAATGAAGCATTTCTCCCAGAAAATTATTGCAATTTTACATGTTTTGCTATACACATGTTTATTTCCTTTGTGTGTATTAGAGCAATAAAAAAAACTGTGTTGCGAAAAAAGGGCAAATTGGACATAATTTTACAAAAAACAAAACAAAATGGGCTTTCGGCCAATGCTGTACATAATAAACTGTGTTAAATATGGCATACGGTAGTAAAAATTGCATACTTTCAGAACAGATGAAATTCTCTGCTGATGTTTCATCCATTCATAATTTGTGATCTATTCTTTATGCCGTATTAGTCTTTATAACATTTCAAACAAAATATTGTAGCAGCTCGGCAGACATGTCTACAATAATAAGGGCCCGATTCATCATTTACTTTTTTTTTTTTTCAGATCTGGTATTTGCGGCAAATTTTTCAAAAATTTTAGACTTACATAAAATTATTCTGGGTTGAGTGGAAAGCACTGGAATACATTTGCACAAACATTTTGTGACTTTTTAAGAAATCGCAATTGATGAATCAGCCAAAAACACCTGGAAAAACCCAAATCCTACCCACAATGGTGAACAAAAAACACAGAAACAGGTGAACACATATCAAAGGCTTCAAGAAAGGTGCAAATTAAAAGAAGACAGAGGTACAAATGAAAAACAGGAGAAAATCACCATAAACAAGACAAAAAAGAGGCAAAAATGCAATACTGTCATAGAAATCGACAATGCTAGGGAAGGGAACAGCGCCACTCAATGCCTAGAAAAGGTATGTTGTGTCTAAATAGCGCAATATGGTGTCAAAATAAATATTGGCACCTGGCATCAGCTATAGATTTATAGTGACCAGATGAAATATGCAATTACATTGTCCAAATCAATATGCCATAAATGGTTTTATGAGCAGAAAAGCCATCAAAACTACAAACAATGGGAACTTTTCTTTTTTACCACTTGATATGAGAGATGAGTGGATTGATCAATGGAGAATTGAATTTGAGGTAAATTTCCCAAAATGCTTTGCTTCATGTGAATTCAAATTGTCATGTCCCATGACTTGAGAATCATACAGTATTTTATTGTCATTGCATTGCTGCTGTTACATTGCTATGGAACATTGTTTGCCTTTTAGAAGTTTGTCCTGTTTCTCTCCCTGTCTGTCTCCTCTGCTGTGATGTCAGTAACTCCTCCCCTCTTCTCCATGTATGTCAGCCATATTAAGAGGCTCATGTCTTTGCATCTCTGGTTCAGAATTGTCTTTGTTACCTACTGTAATTGTGTATAATTACAAGAATTCAGATTGGAAATAAACCTTCTTCTGGAATCTTCATACGTGCCTTCTGCAGTTGAGTTAAGCTGTATGACGAAGTCCTTGATGGGAGTACTGGTACAGGGACATGCATAGAAACAGTGTCTCAATAGTCCCGCACTCACAGCCTAATTATGAAGTCAGAAAACGAACACTTTGAGATTTGATTCATGGTTTGCAAAAAAAAAACCCTTGCCCAGCACCATTTCACACTGCTGAAGGATCGGAGAGCAGCCAAATTACTTTCTGTGTGGTCATGCGGACCTTCCCATAATACCCTGGAGGTATGACATCTTACGGATTATCATACCTTGTACAGTGGTGATTAGAGATGAGCAAGTATGCTCGTTGCTCGGGTGGTCTCCGAGTATTTGGAAGTGCTCAGAGATTTAGTTTGTCACCGCTGCTGCATTATTTGCGGCTACTAGACATCTTGAATACATGTGGGGGTTGCCTGTTTGTTAGGGAATCCCCACATGTATTCAGGCTGTCTAGCAGTCGAAAATCATGCAGCTGCAGCGACATAAACTAAATCTCCGAGCACTTCCAAATACTCGGAGACTAACTGAGCATGCTCTGGAAAACCTGAGCAACGAGCATACTCGCTCATCACTAATGGTGATCAGTACCTAGGCCATCACAGATCAGCAGGTCCTAGCGGAGGACAGTTTGTACGGCAGAGTCGTTTGCCATCTACAGAATCATTGGGTAAGTCTCCCTCTTCTGTAGTGTATATGCTCTTATGGTCAACGGGGTCCTCTTTGTCTCTTTCCTCTCTCACCTGTATTTTCTGAGCAGTTCCGAGATTTGCGTGAATTTATACTCTGTGAAATAAATTTTAGGGGAAAATTCATAGAAGCCAGCTAAATAGATTTTCAAAAAGGAGGATGTGTATGTTAGGACCTTTATTGCATTTTGGAAAAAAAAGCTAAAAGGTTTCATTTTTGTTTATACTTTTCTTTCCATTAAGATCCAATCATGGAATAAGAAGAAAAAATGACAGTTTCTTAAGCCCGGGTCTCACATAGCGATACACCAGCGATCCCGACAACGATCAGGACCGCTGGTGTATCGCTACATGATCGCTGCTGAGCTGCCAAACAGGCAGCGATCAGCACAGTGACACTGCGGGTTAACATCGCTTAGTTACCCGCAGTGTACGTTGGATACCAGCGCCCTGATGCAGGGAGCTGGTAACCAAGGTACACATCGGGTTTCCAAGCGCTGCGCGGTGCCTGGTAACCCGCTGTGTACCTTGGTTACCAGCTCCCTGCATCAGGGCGCTGGTATCCAACGTAACAGCGGGTTTCCAGGCACAGCCCCTCGCCTGGAAACCCGCTGTGTACCTTGGTTACCAGCGGATTGCTGGTCTCCCGCCTGTCACACGCAGCGATGCGTGCCTGTCAGCGGGAGACCAGCGATCAAAAAAATGTCCAGGACATTCAGCGACGATCAGCGATACCCAGCAGGGGGGCTGATGTCGCTGAATGTCACACACAGCGATATCGCTGGGGAGATCGCTGCTGCGTCACAAAACTAGTGACTCAGCAGCGATCTCGCTAGCGAGATCGCTGTGTGAGACGGGGGCTTAATTGTCATATGTACGGTACATGTGTTTTTAACTTGTGCTGACTCATTTGTTTGAAAGAGATCACACTCCTAATTGTGTACGCAGGCAGGATGTTGTATGTTGACACTGATGGTTAGTTTTGGAATTAATTTGTGAACTTTTTCCTTTCACTTTGGCAGTTTGTTCAGTTTGTTTAGTTGCTAGTAAATATTTGTCTGTGGTTTCATCACTTTAATTAATTATAATTAAATATTATTTTATGCGAGTTACGGGCATTACAGCAAATTATGCATACAGAAGCGAATTTCTCTAGGCTGTTTCCAGTAATCTTTTTAATGTAAAGTAATCAGTATTATGGTATCAGTCAATCAATGAATGGGATTACTTAATGTAGCAATTTCTAAGTTTTTTCAAGATCTCTGCTTGCTTTAACTACTTAAAAACAAATGACGGACATAGCGTGTCATGAGCTGGTGTCAGTTCCCGCATCATGACGTGCTATGTTCATCATGACTTTAAGCTGTCACTGTGAAAACACACAGTGACAGCTCCGTACTGACAGCTGTCACTGACAGCTGAGCGGCACAGGCAGAGATGCCCGGACCCATTTCATCGGTTTCCTGTCTCTGACTGACCGACCGCAGCAATCAATCTTACTGACCAATCACAGCATGATCCTGCAGGAGGTGCTGAAATATGCTGCCGAGCTCCTGCGTTATCAGTCAGGGCCGGTGCCCACACTGCCGCTGGCTGATTAATCCTCCAGATGCCGCAATTGATAGCTATCGCAAGATTTGGAAGGTTGTAAGAGGGAGAGGGCTCCCTCTCTCACTCCCATTGGCACCCCCGTGATGAACTCATGGGGACATGATGGCTATCATGGCACGCAGAGGTCAAACTATAACCTCTTCGTGTACCAGGTATGGTGGCCTGTTAGATCCAGCCATAGGCAGAGTGTAACAGGCGATCTGCCTGTGTAATTTCACAGGTTTAATGCATTGCAGTGCTAGTACATTGCAATGCATAAGACCAGTGATCAAACTACTAACAGTTAATGTCAAGATAGAAGTCCACAAACACATCATTATTATATACATGTAGTGTATCCCATAATGTATAAAAAAGAGGATTTATTACACGGACATTATATAAGGTTCAGTACATGAAGGACTGCAATCAGATAGATAGGATTGTACCAAACAACCACAGGATACAAGAGATTCTACAATTATATTAATATTTATTAGTCAACAAGAAAAAAATTTAATGAAAACAAACCAAAAAAATTAAAAAGTGGGCGACCATAAGGTGGTGCCGCAGTCCCCGTATCTATTGTTTGCAGGCGAATGTAGTGTGGATAGAAGATGATGAGGCTGTTATAGATAGAACCAATTGTTGCACTGGTCACTTAAAAATATATTAAGATAGTACCATAAGAAAGTGAATTGTGTATGTAAACCCTAAATATATCTGTAAACTCACAATCCAGTGTTAAATTCCACATAGATGGTGTTTAAATACCTGCTATTGGGACTGCAGCACAACTGGCTGTGTAACAGTTAATGTCCCATAGAAGGACTAAGTAAAAAAGTTTAAAAAAAAGTTAGGAACATGATTAAAAAATTATTGAATAAATCAAAACAGATGAAAGAGCAAAAAATGTTACATCAATAAATACACATGCTTATGTAAAAACAAAAATAAAAAAGTAAACATATTTGAAATTACAGCGTCCAGAATGAACCGATCTATAAAACTGTCCCTACAGTGAACTCCGTAAAAAAAAGTGTCAAAAAACTATGGTTTTTCATCATACTGTTGGGAAAAAACTGGAATAAAACAAGATCAAAATGTACAATGTAAATTAAAATGGTATAGCTGAAAACATCATTTTGTCCCTCAATCCATGAGTGGAAAAATAAAAAAGTTATAGCTCTCAAAATAAAGCAGTGCAAAACTAATATTTTGTAAGGTTCTGTGTACATGTTCCTGAAACTCAGTTTGTTCGTCAGCCATTTTACTTTCTGTCTTGCTGCAGCTATCTTGCCTTCAGTCAATATGGAGTTTCCAGCTTGCATGTTCCCGCCCTGATTCTCTCCTCTTGCTTCTTAAGCAGCCACAGCTGAGCAATCAGTGCTTCAGAATCAAGCCTGCAGTGAACCTGTGACCTGACTCCTGAAAGCCTTGGACTTGTACTCCAGTTATTTCCTATTGTGGAATTTGGAACACTCGTGGACTTTGGAACCTTGCTATTTTGATAAATCCACGTTTGCATGGACTTACGGTAACAGAGAAGAGATCCTGAACCTGTTGTGGAGAGTGATTGCTGAGCTCAAGTTACTCTGGCCTGCTGTGTCTCCTGCTTTTGTATCTGCAAACTGTGTGACTATTATTGCCACTTGTATGAAGTAATACAAGACCTTCTATATCAAACCTGTGACTTCTGTGTTTTCATCGCACCCAAGCACAAGACACTATATGAACTGTACTACTTACATTACAAGATTCTGAAGCCAAACGTTAGTGTCTGCTGGGTCTGGAAAGGCTGTGTCTGCTGTAACTGTGGATATCGGATGTCCGGTTGTACTTTCTGTGATGACAGTGGTTGTGACTTCTCACAACCATTCCAGGTGAGCAATTCTCTTAAGGTTTTTTTTTTTCTGCAGTGTTACCACAGGTAAACACTATTGTTTTTTTTTCTTTTCTCTTTTTTGTCTGCTGTAACTGTGGATATCAGATGTCCGGTTGAACTTTCTGTGATGATAGTGGTTGTGACTTCTCACAACCATTCCAGGTGAGCAGTTCCCTTAATTTTTTTTTCTCTCTGCAGTGTTACCACAGGTAAACACTATTGTTTTTTTTTTTTTTTCCTCTCCTCTCCTTCCAGTACTCCTGTCTTAAAAGATCTGGAAAATGGAGGCCCGCATAAAGGAACTTTGCGGAGTGACTGATAATATCCTTGCAGATTTGCAGAATATAAAGACCCGTTTTACAAACCTACAGGACCTCACTAATCACAATTTGCAAGTGTTTGGACAGACTGCCCAGGATTTGCGAGCCAGGATTGAGGTTCTAGAGGAGCGAGTCCAGGCTCCTGCCGTAGCCCCGAGTTCTGGGATTCCCAAGTTGCCCCCTTTTCGTTTTGGCGGTGAACGTGAGAAATTCAGGGGATTTATTAATCAATGCAATCTTTTTTTTTTCTGCACATGCTTCACAATTTCCCACTGAACGATCTAAGGTGCTTACTATAATTATGTTGCTTACCAACAAGGCTTTGATGTGGGCAAACCCTCTGATTGAGACTGAGGATGAATGTTTGGATCATCTTGATGCTTTCATTTCAGCCATGGGGCAGGTGTTTGATGACCCCAATCGAGGTGCAACAGCTGAAGCAGCCATGTTAGCTTTGCGCCAAGGTAAGCACTCGGTAGCTGAATATGCCTTGGATTTCAGGAGATGGGCCCTTGATACCACCTGGGACAGTTCCGCCAAAAAATCTATTTTTCGAAAAGGGTTATCTCCACTGATTAAGGATGAACTTGCTCGTGCCGACCCTCCCACTGCGTTAGGTGACTTTATTAACTACTGCATCCGTATTGATACTCGTCTGACTGAACGCAGGCAAGAGAGATGGTTCGAAAGCAATCGCACTAACCTTTTCCTACCTTCCTCTCCAGCTAAGGAACCTTTGAGTAGGATTACACGGGAACCTGAACCTGAACCCATGCAGGTAGACTCTTTACAACGACGGGTTAGTGATGCACGCAAGGAACATCGTTTTAAGGAGAATCTATGTTTCTATTGTGGTAAGTCAGGGCACTTCATTATAAACTGCCCCAGCCGTTCTCGTAAGACTACTGCAGCACTCATTCACTGTGAGTGTTGCGAGAGGGGATCTGTCAGGTCCGAGCCTCAGGCTCCAGAGAGATCTGCAGCAACAGATCTTGATTTCTCGGACTTAAACTCCGTTACCTCTGAGGACGTTGACTGTGTAAACGCTGCCATTTTTCAAGTTTCCTCAGCGGTGTCCCAGCTGAGTTGTAAGAAAAATAATTCTCATTGCTTTCTTTCCATCAAACTCTGGGTTGACTCAGCTTGGGTGTCTAGCTCTGCTATGATCGACTCAGGGGCAAGTGGAAATTTTATGGATGTCTCCTTTGCTCTGAAACAGGGGATACGTTCAGTGAAGAAGGCTACTCCAGTACAGATGGAAACTGTGGATGGCTCCCTGCTGACCTCTGGACCAGTGGATCAGGAAACAGAGCCTTTGAGGGTTCTTATGGGTAAAGATCATCAAGAGAAACTGTCCTTTATGCTTATCTCTTCTCCCCACTTTCCCATTATTCTAGGGCTACCATGGCTGCAGGCTCAGAATCCTACCATTAACTGGGAGACCAAGGAATTACACTTTCCAGAGAAACAGATGAGTCCAAAAGTTTCAGCTTGCTCTGTTCCTAAAGGAACCATGTCAGTCCCTGAACTACCAGCTGTATACCAGGACTATGTGGATTTATGTGACAAGAAGAACGCTGACCAGCTTCCTCCTCACCGTCCATATGATTGTCCAATTGAATTATTGCCTGGAGCAGAGATACCTTTTGGTAAGATCTACCCCCTGGCGGGGCCCGAGCTAAAGGCTTTAAAGGATTACATAGACGAAAATCTAGCCAAGGGCTTCATACGCCCCTCTTCATCTCCTGCAGGTGCACCCATCTTCTTTGTAAAGAAGAAAGATGGATCTCTGAGACCCTGCGTAGACTATAGGGAACTCAATAAGGTTACTATTAGAAACCGTTATCCATTGCCTTTAATCCCTGAATTATTGGAGAGAGTGCGACATGCCAAAATTTTCTCTAAACTAGATCTTCGTGGGGCCTATAACTTAGTCCGTATTAGACCTGGGGATGAATGGAAGACTGCATTCAGGTCACGCTATGGACACTTTGAATATCTAGTTATGCCTTTTGGTCTGAGTACCGCCCCAGCCACTTTCCAACACTTGGTGAATGACATCTTCAGGGATCTCCTAGATACATTCGTGGTGATTTATTTGGATGATATTCTAATTTTTTCTAACTCCACAGAGGAACATCATGGACATGTGAGAATGGTCTTGGAACGTCTAAGACAAAATCATCTTTATATCAAACTTGAAAAGTGTGAATTCCATAGGACCGAAATTCAATTTCTGGGGTATGTACTGTCTACACAAGGAATTAGTATGGATGGAAGCAAAACCCAAGCCATCAAGGATTGGCCAAGTCCTAGAAATGTGAAGGAGGTACAGCGCTTCATCGGGTTTGCCAACTTCTATAGACGTTTCATTAGGAATTTCTCTGAGGTAGTGTCACCTATCACCCAACTTACCCGGAAAGAGTCTAGGTTCTCCTGGACTCCCCAAGCCCAGGAAGCATTTTCCCGTCTAAAAGATAAATTTACCACTGCACCTATCCTAGTACATCCCAACCCCGAGCTTGCCTTCATAATAGAGGTGGATGCTTCAGACTGTGCCGTTGGAGCTATACTCTCTCAGAGAACAGGTGAGAAGAATGTCTTGCATCCCTGTGCCTTCTTTTCCCAGCAGTTGTCTTCGGCTGAGAGGAACTACGATGTGGGCAATAGAGAGTTGTTGGCCATTATTGCCGCCTTTAAAGAATGGAGACACCTTCTTCAGGGAGCTGCACAGCAAATAGTCGTCCTGACAGACCATCGTAACCTTGAATTTATCAGGTCGGCTAAGTGCCTGACTCCTCGCCAGGCTCGCTGGAATCTTTTCTTAAACCAATTTAATTTTATCATTTCTTATAGACCAGGATCGCGCAATGGAAAGGCTGATGCACTCTCTAGGATTTACTCAGCAGAGACACGTCCAATTACTCCTCCTAAGACTATTCTTCCTGACTCTAGATTCCTGGGAGTGATTCATAATCAAGACCTACTTAAGGACATCAAGGAAGCATATCATGCGGATTCCTTTTTGGCACAACCCCCAAGGGACGTAAGTCTTGTCTTTAAGAATGGTGTGTGGATTCAGGGACAACGCCTGTATATTCCTGAAACAGTCAGATTGAGAGTATTGCAACTCATCCACGATTCCAAGATAGCTGGGCATAGAGGAATTCTAAAGACACAGGAATTTCTTTCTCGTTTCTTTTGGTGGCCCACTTGCAGGAAGGATGTTTTAAACTATGTCACTTCATGTGAAGTCTGTGCAAGATGCAAAACACCTCGCTCCTCACCAACTGGTCTGTTACAGCCTCTTCCCACCCCGTCCCGCCCGTGGGGATCCATTTCTATGGACTTCATTGTGGAGTTACCAACCTCTCAAGGGAAGAACACCATTCTAGTGGTGGTTGACCATCTAACAAAGGCAGCTCATTTTATCCCTTGTGTCGGCTTACCCACTGCAAAACAGACATCAGATTTGATGATTAAAGATGTGTTTCGCTTACATGGAGTACCGGATGAGGTTATTTCGGATCGAGGGGTGCAATTCACTTCTAGGTTTTGGCAAAATTTCTGTGCAGCATTGGACATTAAAGTAAACCTTTCTTCTGCTTTTCATCCCCAGACTAATGGACAGACCGAACGAACCAATCAAACCCTGGAGCAGTATCTCCGCTGCTTTATCTGCCACCTACAGGATGATTGGGTGGATCTACTTCCATTAGCTGAGTTCTCTTATAACAACTCTCAGAGTGCCTCCACTAAGCAGTCTCCTTTTTACTCTAATCTAGGTTATCATCCTAACATTCTACCACGATTTCCCATAGAAACGCCTTTACCAGCAGTGGCTGAAAGAATCACGTCTTTACAGAAGAATATGGATCTTCTAAAGGAGAATCTGGAATCGGCTCAGGAAAGGTACAAGAAAGCAGCAGATAAATTTCGTAAACCTGCACCAGCTTTCAAGGTAGGAGACCTGGTCTGGCTGTCAACCAGAAATATTAAGTTAAGAATTCCATCGTCTAAGTTGGGACATAAGTACATTGGACCCTATAAAATCAGTAAAATTATAAGTGCCGTTGCTTGTCGTCTTCAACTGCCCAGAACTATGAGAATCCACCCTGTCTTTCATGTATCCCTACTAAAGGCTGCGACACCCAATACGTTTCCTGGACGTTCTTCTCCTTGCCCTGACCCAGTGCTAGTCGATGGTCAGGAAGAATTTGTGGTGGAAAGGATTTTAGATTCCAGGTTGTATAGAAATCAGTTACAATATCTGATTAAATGGCAGGGCTACCCAGTGGAGGACAACTCATGGGAACCGGTCAATAACGTTAATTCTCCTCGCTTGCTCCGTCAGTTTCATCAGAGGTACCCACACAAGCCTGGTCTGAGGTCATCCGGAGGTTGTCCCTAAGGGGGGAGTAATGTAAGGTTCTGTGTACATGTTCCTGAAACTCAGTTTGTTCGTCAGCCATTTTACTTTCTGTCTTGCTGCAGCTATCTTGCCCTCAGTCAATATGGAGTTTCCAGCTTGCATGTTCCCGCCCTGATTCTCTCCTCTTGCTTCTTAAGCAGCCACAGCTGAGCAATCAGTGCTTCAGAATCAAGCCTGCAGTGAACCTGTGACCTGACTCCTGAAAGCCTTGGACTTGTACTCCAGTTATTTCCTATTGTGGAACTTTGGAACACTCGTGGACTTTGGAACCTTGCTATTTTGATAAATCCATGTTTGCATGGACTTACGGTAACAGAGAAGAGATCCTGAACCTGTTGTGGAGAGTGATTGCTGAGCTTAAGTTACTCTGGCCTGCTGTGTCTCCTGCTTTTGTATCTGCAAACTGTGTGACTATTATTGCCACTTGTATGAAGTAATACAAGACCTTCTATATCAAACCTGTGACTTCTGTGTTTTCATCGCACCCAAGCACAAGACACTATATGAACTGTACTACTTACATTACATATTTTTTCAATAAAATAGTTTTTATTGTGTAGAAGTGGCAAAACATAAAAAATGATATAAATGGGGTATCGCTGTAATCGTACTGACCTGGAGAATAAAGCTGTCTTATCACTTTTACCACATGCTGTAAGGCATAAAAAAAAACATACATTTCCTGAATTGCTGTTTTTTGTTCATTCTGCTTTCCAAAAATTGGAATAGAAAGTGATCAAAAAATGTTATGTGCCCGAAAATGGTACCAATAAAAACAGCCCTCACATGACTGTCAGTGGAAATATAGAAAAATTATAACTGTCAAAGCATGGCAATGCAAAAACTAGTTGTTCTAAAAATAAAAAGTGTTTTATAGTGTGTGACAGCAGTCAAGCATGAAAATATTATAGAAATCTGGTATCACTGTAATTGCACCGATCTATGGAATAAAGTCTTCTAATCACTTATACTGCACGAGAAATTACATAAAAAATACATTCTTAACCTGCTGTTGATTTGTTTGTTCTGCCTCCCTAAGATCGCAGTAAGGCTCGGCTCACATTCATCCTGCGCTCTACGGTGAGCGCTTTCACTGGGATTTCCATGTAAATCTCTTAAATACATGGTTCAGATGTAACCTCCAGTGGAAGATTCCCTATAATGAGACAGATGTGGACTCTGCCTGGCCTATGATATGTCAGTGCCCATCTTTTTAGGCGTGCATAAAAGCACGGTCCACCACAGTTTTTGTGCACCTCTTACATATCTGATACCACCAAATAGAAGCTACACAGAGTCCAAAGTAACTCTACTGCCCCATTAGTGAGTGGATCCCTCGGGGGTTTTATCCAAATCACATATTTTTATTTATTTTTGTAAGTGCTCAGCGTAGAGCGCAGGTTAAATGTGAAGTGATCCAAAATGTTCTGTGCCACAAAATGTCACCAATAAAAGCTTCTACTCAACCCACAAAAACACGTCCTCACTCTGGTTCGTTTTCTGTTAACAAAAATATGGGTGTTTGCACATTACTGGTAGCACAAAGGCTCTGGAAATGTGACGTGGCTCCCACCCAATGAAATTCAGTGAAATCTGTACTCCCAAATCCAAATGCCCCCTCCTCCTGAGCCCCACAGTGTGCCTAAACCACAGTTAGCATCCACATATTTTGGCATTATAGTGAGGAGAACCTACTTAATTTACGGGGTGCGTATCCCCGGAAGTACAAGCTGGTCACAATGCACTGGGCACTAAAATGTTCTGAGCACTACAATGGCATATTTGCATTTTCACTTAGCAACATCCATTGGTAGCAAAATCATCACTACACCTGTAGATACATTCCCAGGGGGGTGAAATTTCCAAATTGGGGTCACTTGAGGTGGAATTTTGCTCTTCTGGCACTTAGGGGCTCTCTATATGGAGTCCGCAAACTATTCTACGAAAATTGGTTCTCCAAGAGTCAAATAGTGCTCCATCCCTCCCGAGTGTCGCCATGTGGCCAAATAGTATTATGTAGCCACATATGGAGTATTGCCACATTCACAAGGGATTGTGTAAAAAAATATATGGTCATTTTTACCTTATTTCCCCTTGTGAAAATGTAAAATATGGGGTTAAAACAACATTACAGTGGTAAAAATTGAATTTTTTTCTTCACCACTCAATGGTATAAAATTTTGTGAAATACATGTGGTGAGAATATGTTCATTGTACCCCAAGATAATTCTTCTGCTGTCCTGACACCTCAGAGATTCTGCACTGCCTAAATGGAGGAAGCCAGCTGTCAATCAGTATGACACCAGTAATCCCGCCCTGTCAACAGGAAGAGAAACTGCTGCTCTGTTGAAGGGGAGTAGCTGAATCTCTGGCAGGGGCATTCAATGACCCGCGCCGGACACAACAGACAGGTAGTTGCCTCTGTTAGCAACTACATACCTTTTTTTAAAGTCCCAGATTTCCCCTTTAATAACCCTTTCTTAACATGGTTATATACATGTACATCACATATCAGATGCTCATGTATAGAGCGGGTTTGTAATATTTATAGGGGATAACTCAGGAGACTTCTTGCGTGGAACAAGACCACTACAGGACACAGTCATATTAGTGAAAAAGTCTATATTGTCACACGGTGATTCAAACAGGTGCAAAGCAAATCTCAACTCCACAACACTTGGTGTAGATAATAAATGCAGCTTAACAGTCTATAGGAAACTTCAGTGTCATGTATAGTGTACAGTTCCTATAGCGTCTTGTGCTTGGGTGCGAGGAAAACACAGGAGACATAGGTTGAAATGAAATGACTTGTATTACTTCATACAAGCATGCTGAAAAGTTCACACAGTTTGCAGGAACAGCGACAGGAGACACAGCAGGCCAGAGTAACTTCAAGCACTACAATAAATCTCCAAAGCAGGTTCAGGATCTCTTCTCTGTACCGTAATTCCTCTGCAAACATGGATTCACCAAACAGCAGGTTTCCAGAGTCCAAAAGTGTTCCAAGGTTCCTCAGTAGGGAATAGCTGGAGTACAAGTCCAAGGCTTCCAGGAGTCAGGTCACAGACTGACTGAGGCTTGATTCAGGAGCACTGATTGTTCAGCTGAGGCTGCTTAAGAAGCAAGAGGGAAGAATCAGGGCGGAACATGAAAACTGGAAACTCCATATTAACTGAGGGCAAGAGCTGCAGAAAGACAGAAAGCAAAATGGCCGACGGAAAACTGAGTTTCAAGGAACATGTCAACAGAGACAAAGAACCTTACATTACTCCCCCCTTAGGGACAACCTCCGGATGACCTCAGACCAGGCTTGTCAGGGTACCTCTGATGAAACTGGCGGAGCAGGCGAGGAGCATTTACATTATTGACTGGTTCCCATGAGTTGTCCTCCACTGGGTAGCCCTGCCATTTAATCAAATATTGCAACTGATTTCTGTACAACCTGGAATCTAGAATCCTTTCCACCATAAATTCTTCCTGACCATCGACCAGCACTGGGTCAGGGCAAGGAGAAGAACGTCCAGGAAACGTATTGGGTGTTGCAGCCTTTAGTAGGGATACATGAAAGACAGGGTGGATTCTCATAGTTCTGGGCAGTTGAAGACGACAAGCAACAGCACTTATAATCTTATTGATCTTATAAGGTCCAATGTACTTATGTCCCAATTTAGACGATGGAATCTTTAATTTAAGATTTCTGGTTGACAGCCAGACCAAATCTCCTACCTTGAAAGCTGGTGCAGGTTTACGAAATTTATCTGCTGCTTTCTTGTACCTTTCCTGAGCCAATTCTAGATTTTCCTTTAGAAGATCCATATTCTTTTGTAAAGAAGTGATTCTTTCAGCCACTGCCGGCAAGGGCGTATCTATGGGAAATCGAGGAAGAATGTTAGGATGATAACCTAGATTGGAGTAAAAAGGAGACTGCTTAGTGGAGGCGCTCTGAGAGTTGTTATAAGAGAACTCAGCCAGTGGAAGTAGATCCACCCAATCATCCTGTAGGTGGCAGATAAAACAGCGGAGATACTGCTCCAGGGTCTGATTGGTTCGTTCTGTCTGTCCATTAGTCTGGGGATGAAAAGCAGAAGAAAGGTTTACTTTAATGTCCAATGCTGCACAGAAATTTTGCCAAAACCTTGAATGAATTGCACCCCTCGATCCGAAATGACCTCATCCGGTACTCCATGTAAGCGAAACACATTCTTAATCATCAAGTCTGATGTCTGTTTTGCAGTGGGTAAGCCGACACAAGGGATAAAATGAGCTGCCTTTGTTAGACGGTCAACCACCACTAGAATGGTGTTCTTCCCTTGAGAGGTTGGTAACTCCACAATGAAGTCCATAGAAATGGATCCCCACGGGTGGGACGGGGTGGGAAGAGGTTGCAACAGACCAGTTGGTGAGGAGCGAGGTGTTTTGCATCTTTCACAGACTTCACATGAAGTGACATAGTTTAAGACATCTTTCCTGTAAGTGGGCCACCAAAAGAAACGAGAAAGAAATTCTTGTGTCTTTAGAATTCCCCTATGCCCGGCTATCTTGGAATCGTGGATGAGTTGCAATACTCTCAATCTGACTGTTTCAGGTATATACAGACGTTGTCCCTGAATCCACACACCATTCTTAAAGACAAGACTTACGTCCCTTGGGGGTTGAGCCAACAAAGAATCCGCATGGTATGCTTCCTTGATGTCCTTAAGTAGGTCTTGATTATGAATCACTCCCAGGAATCTAGAGTCAGGAAGAATAGTCTTAGGAGGAGTAAGTGGACGTGTCTCTGCTGAATGAATCCTAGAGAGTGCATCAGCCTTTCCATTGCGCGATCCTGGTCTATAAGAAATGACAAAATTAAATTGGTTTAGGAAAAGATTCCAGCGAGCCTGGCGAGGAGTCAGGCACTTAGCCGACCTGATAAATTCAAGGTTACGATGGTCTGTCAGGACGACTATTTGCTGTGCAGCCCCTGAAGAAGGTGTCTCCATTCCTTGAAGGCGGCAATAATGGCCAACAATTCTCTATTGCCCACATCGAGTTCCTCTCAGCCGAAGACAACTGCTGGGAAAAGAAGGCACAGGGATGCAAGACATTCTTCTCACCTGTTCTCTGAGAGATATAGCTCCAACGGCACAGTCTGAAGCATCCACCTCTATTATGAAGGCAAGCTCGGGTTGGGATGTACTAAGATAGGTGCGGTGGTAAATTTATCCTTTAAACAGGAAAATGCTTCCTGAGCTTGCGGGGTCCAGGAGAACCTAGACTGTTTCCGGGTAAGTTGGGTGATAGGTGACACTACCTCAGAAAAATTCTTAATGAAACGTCTATAGAAGTTGGCAAACCCGATGAAACGCTGCACCTCCTTCACATTTCTAGGAATTGGCCAATCCTTGATGGCTTGGGTCTTGCTTCCATCCATACTAATTCCTTGCGTAGATAGTACATACCCCAGAAATTGAATTTCGGTCCTATGGAATTCACATTTTTCAAGTTGATGTAGAGATGGTTTTGTCTTAGGCGTTCTAAGACCATTCTCACATGTCCATGATGTTCCTCTGTGGAGTTAGAAAAAATTAGAATATCATCCAGATAAATCACCACAAATGTATCTAGGAGATCCCTGAAGATATCATTCACGAAGTGTTGGAAAGTGGCTGGGGCGGTACTCAGACCAAAAGGCATAACTAGATATTCAAAGTGTCCATAGCGTGACCTGAAAGCAGTCTTCCATTCATCCCCAGGTCTAATACGGACCAAGTTATAGGCCCCACGGAGATCCAATTTAGAGAAAATTTTGGCATGCCGCACTCTCTCCAACAATTCAGGGATTAAAGGCAATGGATAACAGTTTCTAATAGTAACCTTATTGAGTTCCCTATAGTCTATGCAGGGTCTCAGAGATCCATCTTTCTTCTTCACAAAGAAGATGGGTGCACCTGCGGGAGATGAAGAGGGGCGTATGAAGCCCTTGGCTAAATTTTCGTCTATATAATCCTTCAACGCTTTTAGCTCGGGCCCCGCTAGGGGTAGATCTTACCAAAAGGTATCTCGGCTCCAGGCAATAATTCAATTGGACAATCATATGGACGGTGAGGAGGAAGCTGATCAGCGTTCTTCTTGTCACATAAATCCACATAGTCCTGGTATACAGCTGGTAGTTCAGGGACTGACATGGTTCCTTTAGGAACAGAGCAAGCTGAAACTCCTTGACTCATCTGTTTCTCCAGAAAGTGTAATTCCTTGGTCTCCCAGTTAATCGTAGGATTCTGCGCCTGCAGCCATGGTAGCCCTAGAATAATGGGAAAGTGGGGAGAAGAGATAAGCATAAAAGACATTTTCTCCTGATGATCTTTACCCATAAGGACCCTCAAAGGCTCTGTTTCTTGATCCACTGGTCCAGAAGTCAGTAGAGAGCCATCCACAGTCTCCATCTGTACTGGAGTAGCCTTCTTCACTGAACGTATCCCCTGTTTCAGAGCAAAGGAGATATCCATAAAATTTCCACTTGCTCCTGAGTCGATCACAGCAGAGCTAGACACCCAGACTGAGTCAACCCAGAGTTTGATGGAAAGGAAGCAATGAGAATTGTTTCTTTTACAACTCAGCTGGGACACCGCTGAGGAAACTTGAAAAATTGCAGCGTTTATACCGTCATCGTCCCCAGAACTAACAGAGTTTAAGTCCGAGAAATCAAGATCTCTTGCAGCAGATCTCTCTGGAGCCTGAGGCTCGGACATGACAGAGCTCCTCTCGCAACACTCACAGTGAATGACTGCTGCAGTAGTCTTACGAGAACGGCTGGGGCAGTTTATAATGAAGTGCCCTGACTTACCACAGTAGAAACATAGATTTTCCTTTATACGATGTTCTTTGCGTGCATCACTAACCCGTCTTTGTAAAGAGTCCACCTGCATGGGTTCAGGTTCTGGTTCCCTTGTGATCCTACTCAAAGGTTCCTTAGCTGAGGAGGGAGGTAGTAAAAGGTTAGTGCGATTATTTTCGAACCATCTCTCTTGTCTGCGTTCAGTCAGACGAGCATCAATACGGATACAATAGTTAATAAAGTCACCTAACGCAGTGGGAGGGTCGGCACGAGCAAGTTCATCCTTAATCAGTGGAGACAACCCTTTCCGAAAAATAGATTTTTTAGCGGAAGTGTCCCAAGTGGTATCAAGAGCCCATCTCCTGAAATCCAGGGCATATTCGGCTACTGAACGCTTACCTTGGCGCAAAGTTAACATGGCTGCTTCAGCTGTTGCACCTCGATTGGGGTCATCAAACACCTGCCCCATGGCTGAAATAAAAGCATCAAGGTGATTCAAACAATCATCCTCAGTCTCAATCAGAGGGTTTGCCCACATCAAAGCCTTATTGGTAAGCAACATGATTATAGTAAGCACTTTGGATCGTTCAGTGGGAAATTGTGAAGCATGTGCAGAGAAAAATAAATTGCATTGATTAATAAATCCCCTGAATTTCTCACGTTCACCGCCAAAACGAAAAGGAGGTAATTTGGGGATCCCAGAACTTGGGGTTATGGCAGGAGCCTGGGCTCGTTCCTCTAGAGCCTCAATCCTGGCTCGCAATTCCTAGGTAGTCTGTCCAAACACTTGCAATTATGATTAGTGAGGTCCTGTAGGCTTGCAAAACGGGTTTTTAAAGTCTGTACATCTGAAAGGATTGTATCAGTCACTCCGCAAAGTTCCTTTATGCGGGCCTCCATCTTCCAGATCTTTTAAGGCAGAAGTGCTGGAATGGTTGTGAGAAGTCACAACCACTGTCATCACATAAGGTATTAAACGGACATCTGATATCCACAGTCACAGCAGACACGGCTTTCCCAGACCCAGCAGACACTAAACATTGGCTCCTGAATCTTGTCATGTATAGTGTACAGTTCCTATAGCGTCTTGTGCTTGGGTGCGAGGAAAACACAGGAGACATAGGTTGAAATGAAATTACTTGTATTACTTCATACAAGCATGCTGAAAAGTTCACACAGTTTGCAGGAACAGCGACAGGAGACACAGCAGGCCAGAGTAACTTCAAGCACTACAATAAATCTCCAAAGCAGGTTCAGGATCTCTTCTCTGTACCGTAATTCCTCTGCAAACATGGATTCACCAAACAGCAGGTTTCCAGAGTCCAAAGTGTTCCAAGGTTCCTCAGTAGGGAATAGCTGGAGTACAAGTCCAAGGCTTCCAGGAGTCAGGTCACAGACTGACTGAGGCTTGATTCAGGAGCACTGATTGTTCAGCTGAGGCTGCTTAAGAAGCAAGAGGGAAGAATCAGGGCGGGAACATGAAAACTGGAAACTCCATATTAACTGAGGGCAAGAGCTGCAGAAAGACAGAAAGCAAAATGGCAGACGGAAAACTGAGTTTCAAGGAACATGTCAACAGAGACAAAGAACCTTACATTCAGAGAGAAATGCAATCAAGCAGAGAGTCTATGAAGCACAGTTAAACTTGAGGATACTTGACGGAATAAGTCTTAGTTTAGTCCAAGCACAGTATGCAGTTCAAATGATATCTTTAGCTCAACCATGGAGGCCTGGGTGATAGTCTCAGTTTTAAGCAGCGCAGGGCTGCAACAGCTTACATGTCCAGCCAATGCAGAGGGGAGTAACACAAGCAGCCAGATGAAGGAGGATTACTGGAAACCGGTGTATGCAGCAGGAACTCAGAGCAGAGTAGCAGAATCATAAAACAGGTTCACAGGAGCAGGTACAAAGCCAGGGAGCCTCCAGAGGTCAGAAGCTGGATGCAAGGCAGAATACTCTAGCACAGACTAAAGGCTGGGGTGGAGTTATATAGCAGGAAGACACAGTGCACATGAGACCAAAGACGCCATCTTGGAAAAGGGCAGTAATGCACAAAAGGTGATCAAAAATGTTTAGAGTCCTGACAGGGTTCCACTGCCAGCACCTGTTCCTCACAATTAGCTCCGAACACTGCTGTCTCTGAAAGTGCAATTTAAGAGGTCCAATCATGGGGGAAGCATCCATTACAGTACTAGTCTCCCCCCGAACAATGTAGTTTATGGGTTACGTAAGCAGAAGGTGGTCTACTGAAGGCCACCATTGTCACCATCCAGGTACCCTGTTAATTTTTAAAATACTGCAATTAATTTCACAATTATTACAGCTATTAAAGTATTGCAGTATATTGCGCAAGTAATTGTACATTCAAGTAAAAAAATATATATTACAATCAATTAAAAAACTTAAATTGTCCCCGCTTTCCCGTTCCAAAAAATAAAAACATAAAAAATAAGCATAGTTTGTATTGCCATGTACTTAAACGTTCAATATATCAAAACCTAAAATAATTTAACATAAAAAATAATTGCTTACAGATTAAAGGCATATATACCCTAAATAGTAGCAATAAAACCTTACAGCCTGCAAAGCATCAGTGGAAAATAAATAAGCATTGTGTTTTGGAAAAGCAACACAAAGGCATTATTTATTTTATTATTTTTTTTAAAGTTCAGAATTCCTTAAATCACACTGACTTACATTATCATTTTGTTTGGTCATTTTAAACCCCTCTCTGCCATGCGACGTACTATCCCATCCATGAAACCCGGGACAATCTGACCATGGATGGGATAGTACGTCGAAGCAATCGGACGCGCTCCCCTGCGGCCGGGTGTCTGCTGATTATCACAGCTGACACCCGGCACTATGTGCCAGGAGCGGTCACGGACCGCTCCCGACATATTAACCCCTGACACACCGCGACCAAACATGATCACGGTGTACCGGGGGCACAGGGGAGCATCGGGAAGGGAGGGGGCGATAAAATATTGGGGGCGAAAAAATCATTTTTGTAAAAACAAAAAAGATTTTTTTATTTTTACGGCTGTACCGTTATAAACTCCTGTGAAGCACTTCGGGTACAAAGTGCTCACTACACATCTAGATAAGTCCTTGGGGGGTCTATTTTCCAAAATGGGGTCACTTGTGTGGGGTTTCCACTGTTTAGGCACATCAGGGGCTCTCCAAACGCGACATGACGCCCGCAGACCATTCCATCAAAGTGTTAGAACCCTCTTGTTAGGTTTTTTTCAGTTTGCTGGTCACATGACCTTTTTTCCCTATTTAGTCTGGCTCCGCCCTTCTGGCTTTGCTGGACTTCATTGTATTATCTACTTTTAAGCTAGCCGGGTGCTTAGGTGCCTTACTCAGTCAGTTTTGCTTGATCTTAGGATCTCTAAGTAATTTGTTTTCTATTTTATTTTCCCTGCTACAATTTCTGTTAGGAGGTGTCCACCTTTTCTCCCAGTCCCTAGATCTTGTAGGGATTCCTTCCTCGCAACTATAGGTCTTCGTTCAGACTAGCTGAGGACTTTAGCGGGTCTGGTCGCAGGATCAGGTACCCCGTTACATCGTAGGGATCCAGCTTAGTTCTATTGTAGGGACAGAATTCCCATCTTTCCTTAGTACTTGTAGCAGATCATAACAGTAAGTCCAGCCCAAAAAAAAAAAAAAAAAATCTCTAAGGAAAGATTTTCTGTTTCCATCATGGTGTCGGTTCAGGATTTGGCTCAACACCTGCAGGGACTTTCTCTGGAGGTGGCTGAGATCCAGCAACACGTGAGTAGTTGTTCTGGAGCACATTTCGTGGAGCCAAAGGTACGTTTGCCTGATTTATTTTTTGGTGAACAACAAGATTTTTTTTCTTTTAAAAATGCTTGCTTGTTGTATTTCCGTTTGAGACCCAGATCCTCTGGTGATGAATCACAGCGCATAGGGTTCATAATGTCACTTTTGCGCAAAGAACCTCAGGACTGGGCCTTTTCTCTGCAGCCTAGTGATCCATGCTTTAGATCAGTGGATAGTTTTTTTTCTGCTTTGGGGTTATTGTATGACGATCCTGATCGTGTTTCATCAACTGAGATAGAATTGAGACGTTTGAGACAGGGATCAGGTAATGTGGAAAAATATTGTACTCACTTCCGAAGGTGGTCCACTCAGGTGGGGTGGAACGATTCAGCTTTGAAAAGTTTATTTCTTGCAGGGTTAAGTGAAAGGGTTAAAGATTTGCTGATTGCTTATCATATACCTGGTAACTTGCAAGAGGCTATGCAATTAGCCATACGGGTGGATAGGAGACTGCGTGCAAGGGTTAATGAGAGTAAATCTGCCTTGTCAGCTCCAGGTCTGGAGAGGGACTGTACTGGCATTGGGGAGCCGATGGAAATTGGAGCGATGACACCTCACTCTCGGGAAAAACACCGTAGATTTGCTGAAGGTTTATGTTTCTATTGTGGCAAATCTGACCATTTCATTGAGAACTGTGTGCTTCGTATGAATAAGGAAAAAAAGAAAAGTGAGGTCAGTTTCGCCCGTATAGCTTGTTTAAACAATAAAGGTGTCTTTCTTTCTGCTACCACTGCTGTTGAGGAGGAATTAATGGAGTTTCTGGTGTTTGTGGATTGTGGTTCAACTCTCAATGTGATTGATGGGAAATTTTTGGAAAAACTAAAATTAAAACCTAAACTTCTGTCTTCCCCTATTAATGTGGTTGCTGTGGATGGTTCTCCCTTGAAAAATGTTACTCACCATATCTGTGAATTTCCTCTTACTATTAATGGTGTTCATCAAGAGAATTTGGATTTGGTAGTTTTGAATAATTTGCCCTCACCGGTGATTTTGGGGTTACCTTGGTTAAAATTGCACAATCCGGTACTGGATTGGTCTACCAATGAAATTAAGTCCTGGAGTCCTAATTGTTATGACAAGTATTGTAACGGGCGTATTGCTGCTGTACTTAAGGGGGAGTTACCTGTACCTATTCAGGATTTTTGGAAAGTTTTTTTCTGATAAGGAATCGCAGGTATTGCCTCCTCATAGAGATTATGATTGTGCAATTGAATTTGTCCCTGGAGCAACTCTTCCTAAAAGTCGTTTATTTAATTTGACTATTCCTGAGAGAAAGGCTTTGGAGGAATACATACAGACAAGCTTGGCCGCCGGTCACATTAGGCCTTCCAAGTCTCCTGTGGCGGTTGGATTTTTTTTTGTTAAAAAAAAGGACGGCGGTTTACGGCCTTGTCTAGACTTTCGTGAGATTAATAAAATCACTGTACGCAATCCTCACCCACTGCCATTGATTCCTGATTTGTTTAACCAGTTAGTGGGGGCCAAGTGGTTCTCGAAAATTGATCTTCGAGGGGCATACAATTTGTTGCGCATGAAGGAGGGGGATGAATGGAAGACTGCGTTTAACACTCCACTGGGTCATTTTGAGAATCTGGTTATGCCTTTTGGGCTTTCCAGTGCTCCGGCATTTTTTCAGAATCTTATTAATGACATCCTTAGACCTTTGATCGGCAGAAGTGTGGTTGTGTATTTGGATGACATTTTGATTTATTCACCGGATTTGGAGTCTCATTGGAGGAGTGTGCATGAAGTATTACAGTTACTGAGTGATAATTCACTTTTTGCCAAGCTAGAAAAATGTGAGTTCGCTGTACAGAGACTTAGTTTTTTGGGCTACATTGTCTCCAGTGAAGGTTTTGAGATGGATCCGGTGAAAGTGCAAGCTGTGCAGGATTGGCCTAGACCTATTGGTGTGAAATCAATACAGAGGTTTTTGGGGTTCGCCAATTATTATAGAAAATTCATTAAAAAATTTTCTGTGATTGCCAAACCTCTGACTGATCTCACCAGGAAAGGTGCTGATGCGGTTCAGTGGACTACTGAGGCCATTGAGGCTTTTGTGTTGCTAAAGGAGAAGTTCAGCTCTGCTCCCATCCTTACGCAACCTGATGTGACTAAACCATTTTTTGTTGAGGTTGATGCTTCTTCTGTGGGGGTCGGCGCGGTGTTGTCTCAGGAAAAGACGGATGGAGTACATCCCTGTGCTTTTTTTTCAAAGAAATTTTCTGAGTCTGAACTAAATTATGATATCGGTAATCGGGAATTGTTGGCAATTAAACTCGCATTTGAACACTGGCGTCATTTTTTGGAGGGAGCGGAATTTCCCGTTCAAGTCTTCACCGATCATAAAAATCTGGTCTACCTTGATGCTGCCAAACGCTTGAATGCCCGTCAGGCTAGGTGGGCACTGTTTTTCTCGCGGTTTAATTTTACCTTACTTACATCCCAGGTACTAAAAATGTTAAAGCTTATGCTTTGTCTCGCAGCTTTTCTCCGATGGTGGGTACTGAGGAGGAGGAAAACATTTTGCAAGAGGGGGTTGTTATTGCTGTTTTGGACTCTGTGTTGGAAGATGAGATTCTTAAAGCACAGGAGAATGCCCCATCTAACACGCCGCATGGGAGGTTGTTTGTGCCTGGTACCCTGAGGAGAGATTTGTTTGTTGAATGTCATGACTCTCGGTTGGCAGGTCATCCTGGAATCTCTGAGACCAAGAGACTTGTGGGTCCCAGCTTTTGGTGGCCTGGATGGCAGAAGGAAGTCATTAAGTGGGTGCGTCAATGCACGGTGTGTGCTAGATCTAAGTCTTCTCATACTTCTGCTGCGGGGTTGCTTTGCCCTCTGGAGGTCCCTAGTGCACCTTGGACACATTTGGCTATGGACTTTATTACTGACCTTCCCCCCTCTGAGGGTTTCACTGTCATCTGGGTAGTCGTGGACCGTTTTAGAAAGATGTGTCACTTGGTTCCTTTCATCAAACTGCCTTGCGCTAAGACTCTCGCTAAGGCCTTTGTCAAGGAAATTGTCAGACTACATGGCGTTCCTACTGACATTGTTTCTGATAGGGGACCTCAGTTTGTGGCTCGTTTTTGGCGCGCCTTTTGTGACAGGTTGGGAGTTCATTTGTCGTTTTCATCCGGATGTCATCCTGAGTCTAATGGCCAGACAGAAAGGAAAAACCAGGATGTTGAGCAGTTCTTGCGTTGTTTTGTGACTGATAATCAAGAGGGGTGGTCTGAGTTTCTGCCACTTGCTGAGTTTGCTCTTAACAACCATACATCCGCTTCTGCTGGTTGTTGCCTTTTTTTTGTTGTACTGGGAGACATCCGTCGTTTGGGTCATTTTCCAAGTTGGGATCGGCTGTACCTGAAGAGGAGAATTTTTCTGGTGTTTTGGAGAGAGTTTGGACTGATGTGCGTGGTAATCTTCAGGAGGCTAACAAAAGATCCAAAGTGTATTTTGATAGAAAACGACAAGAGGTTTTGTTTGCTATTGGTGACATGGTTTGGTTGTCCTCTAAGAATCTGCGCTTGAGGATTCCGTCTAAGAAATTGGGTCCCAAGTTTGTAGGACCCTTTAAGGTGCTTCAGGTTATCAATCAATCTGCTGTTAAGTTGGAGCTTCCTACCTCCTGTTAGATTAATCCGGTGTTTCATGTTTCTCTCTTGAAGAAAGCTGAGGTCTCAGATGGAGACGTCTCGGCCACTGTTCCCCTGGTGGTGGAGGACGGGCAATATGAGATTTCTCGCATCCTAAATTCTAGACGGTATAGAGGGAGTTTGCAGTACCTCGTCGCTTGGAAGGGTTATGGACCCGAGGATAACTCATGGGTGAGGCCGGATGATGTTTCTGCGTCTAGACTTGTCAGAGCGTTTCACAAGAGGTTTCCTGATAAGCCTAAGTCCTAGGGGATCCGGAGGATCCTCTTAGAAGGGAGGGTACTGTTAGAACCCTCTTGTTAGGTTTTTTCAGTTTGCTGGTCACATGACCTTTTTTCCCTATTTAGTCTGGCTCCGCCCTTCTGGCTTTGCTGGACTTCATTGTATTATCTACTTTTAAGCTAGCCGGGTGCTTAGGTGCCTTACTCAGTCAGTTTTGCTTGATCTTAGGATCTCTAAGTAATTTGTTTTCTGTTTTATTTTCCCTGCTACAATTTCTGTTAGGAGGTGTCCACCTTTTCTCCCAGTCCCTAGATCTTGTAGGGATTCCTCCCTCGCAACTATAAGTCTTCGTTCAGACTAGCTGAGGATTTAGCGGGTCTGGTCGCAGGATCAGGTTCCCCGTTACATCGTAGGGATCCAACTTAGTTCTACTTAGTTCTATTGTAGGGACAGAATTCCCATATTTCCTTAGTGCTTGTAGCAGATCATAACACAAAGTCTGCAATCCAAAACGTCACTACTTCCCTTCCGAGCCCTGACGTGTGCCCATACAGTAGTTTTCTGTTATGAATGTTTTAGAAATGAATTCTGAGCAGAAGCTCCCTCTGGTGGTTGCAAACAGTACTGAACCATTCAATGAGGTTTGGCAATCAGGGATCACGGACTGGCTGGATATAAGGGAGGTTTCCCCCCATCATGGTTGCCGGTGATCAATTGTTCTTGTCTCAACGTTGTTTCCTGGTTCACTTGGAAGCTTGCTGAGTCTTACCTCTTCTCCTGCTCTCAGATAAGATATTTTCTGTTTTTTTTTTTTGTGCTTGCCATTTGTATATTTCTCTGCATTTCTGTGAGGTTGGCCAGGTTCCCCTCCCCGGGGGGCTTGGTCTCCTCTCGGTTCCTCTGGAGCCATTGTTGTTTGTTCATTTGCCTTTTCCAGTTTTTTTTCTGTGGCTGCGGCTTAGTTTTGTTACACCAGAGAACTGATTTAGGTGGTAGAGGTCGTGTGATCTCAGGTGTTTTTGTAATTAGTAGCGTTGGTTTTTTTTTAGGGATTTTTTGGATTGCAGTAAGTATCCTTCCTATCTTTTTCTGTCTAAGTCAGATTGGGCCCCAGCATTTGCTCATACTATTTTCTGTCTGTGTCTGTATTTCCTCTTGTCTAACCGCCATTACATGTTTGGGGGCTTCCTATGTTCTTTGGGGATCTGCTCCGGGGCAGATAGCTTTCCTCTTTCTATCTTTAGGTGTAGTTAGCCTCTCAGGCTGTGACGAGGCATCTAGGACCAACGTAGGAACGCCCCACGGCTGTCTTTAGTTGTGGTGGTTAGTCAGGGTACTGCAATCCAGTAGATTCCAACCTCTCTGGTGTATTGCCATTTTTGCCTGCTCTCCTCAGCTACCAAAACACAACAGTATCACCGACCAAACTGCAAATTATATGCTACTAACAGAAGGAAAAAATAGTGAAAAAAAAAAAAAAGTTGTCAGAGATTTTTTTTTTTTTTTTCTGTTTGTTGCATTTTTTTTCCCTCTTTTTCTCTGGGTGCTGAGGAGGATTTTTTTTTTTCTCTCAATGGAGTTTGCACAGTTGTCTGGCCGTGTGGATCAGCTTGCCACTGAAGTTCGGAGTATTGCTACCTATATTGCAGGGTTGCCGGTTGTGGAACCTAGGATCCCCATGCCAGATTTGTTTTTAGGGGATCGAGCTAAATTTCTGAATTTCAAAAATAACTGTAAGTTGTTTTTTGCCTTAAAACCTAAGTCCTCAGGGAACGCAGCACATCAGGTTCAAATTGTCATCTCTCTCCTGCGCGGCCATCCTCAGGATTGGACTTTTTCCCTGACACCTGGGGACCCTGTTTTGAGTAATGTTGATGCATTTTTTCTGGCTCTGGGGTTATTGTACGATGAACCTAATGTCACTAATCAAGCTGAAAAAACCTTGTTGGCATTAAATCAGGGCTTAAGGACGCTGAGTTGTACTGTCAGAAATTCCAAAAGTGGGCAGTTCTGACCAAATGGAATGATGATGCTTTGGCAGCTCTTTTTTGGAAGGGTCTGTCAGAGAATGTAAAAGATGTTATGGTGGGTTTCCCTGCTCCCTCTGGTCTCAATGATTCTATGTCATTGGCGATTCAAATTGACAGACGTTTGCGTGAGCGTAGAGGTATGCGTGGAATGGTGTTGCCTTGTGAACCAGCTTCTGAGCCCATGCAGTGTGATAGAGTGGCTTCTGGGGCACAGAGTCATGAGTTTCGAAAACGCAATGGGTTATGTTTCTACTGTGGTGATGCCTCTCATGCTATTTCAGTCTGCCCTAAGCGGGGAAGACGTTTTGCACGCTCAGTTGTCTTGGGTAGTGTTCAGACTAAATTTCTGTTGACTGTTACCCTGATTTGCTCCCTGTCCACATTTTGTGCTCAGGTTTTTGTTGATTCGGGAGCAGCTATTAACCTGATGGATTTTGATTTTGCTAAACGTTGTTGGTTTCCCTTGATACCCCTGCGGAAGTCTATTCCCCTACTGGAGATTGATTCTACCCCTTTGGCTGAGAATAAACCCCAGTTCTCTACTCAGGTGATAATGAGGGTTGAACCTGATCATCAGGAGAGTTGCAAATTTTTGGTGCTGTATAATCTGCATGACATTATTGTACTAGGTTTCCCTTGGTTGCAGTCTCATAATCCTGTTTTGGATTGGAAATCTGTGTCTGTAACCAGTTGGGGCTGCCATTGTGTTAATGCCAACACTCCTGTTTTTTCTGCCTCTCCCCAGGCTCAAGATGTGCCTGACTTTTTGACTGATTTTTCTGATGTGTTTAGCGAAAGTAAATCTGCATCCTTGCCCCCCATAGGAGCTATGACTGCGCTATTGAATTAGTGCATGGTAGTAAATTCCCTAAAGGTCGCCTTTTTTAACTTGTCTGTACCTGAACATGACGCTATGCGGTCTTATATCAAGGAGTCATTGGAGAAGGGTCATATCAGACCATCCTCTTCACCCTTGGGTGCCGGTATTTTCTTTGTGGCCAAAAAGGATGGTTCATTAAGGCTGTGTATTGATTATCGTCTCTTGAACAATATCAGTGTGAAATATCAATATCCGTTACCCTTGATTTCTGACCTGTTTTCCAGGGTGAAAAGTGCTACTTGGTTTACCAAGCTTGACCTCAGGGGGCGTATAACCTTATTTGCATTAAGCACGGGGATGAATGGAAGACGGCGTTTAATACCCCAGAGGGGCATTTTGAGTACCTAGTGATGCCCTTTGGGCTCACTAATGCTCCTTCCGTCTTCCAGTCCTTCATGAATGACATTTTCAGGGATTTTGTGGATAAATTTCTGATTGTTTATTGGGATGATATCTTGATTTTTTCCAATGACTGGGACTCTCATGTGAAACATGTTCGGACTGTGTTCCAGATTTTGAGAGAGAATGCTCTGTATGTGAAGGGATCAAAGTGTCTTTTTGGCGTACAGAGGATCTCATTTCTGGGATTCATTTTGTCTCCATCTGTTATTGAAATGGACCCGGTCAAGGTTCAGGCCATCTGTGATTGGGTCCAACCTACTTCATTAAAGGCTCTTCAGAGATTCTTGAGTTTTGCAAATTTTTATCATAAATTTATTGGTAATATCTCTGTTATTGTTAAACCATTGACTGATTTGACCAAAAAGGGTTCTGATGTGGTGAATTGGCCTCCTGAGGCAGTCTCTGCATTTCAGGAGCTTAAGCGGAGATTCACTTCTGCTCCTGTTCTACGGCAGCCTGATGTTTCTCTGCCATTTCAGGTGGAGGTTGATGCCTCTGAAATTGGGGCAGGTGCCGTTTTGTCCCAAAGAGATCCAGAGACCTCTAAAAGTAACCCTTGTGCCTTTTTCTCTCGAAAATTTTCTCCCACTGAACGTAATTATGACGTGGGTAATCGGGAGTTATTAGCCATGAAGTGGGCTTTTGAAGAGTGGAGACATTGGCTGGAGGGAGCCAAACATCAGGTGGTGGTCCTCACGGACCATAAGAATCTGGTTTATCTGGAATCAGCCAAGCGACTTAATCCCAGACAGGCCAGGTGGGCCTTGTTTTTCACACGTTTTAATTTTGTGGTTTCCTTTCTTCCTGGCACTAAGAATATTAAGGCGGATGCCCTCTCGAGGAGTTTCCTTGCGGACTCTCCTGAGTTATCTGATCCTGATGTTATTTTGAAAGAGGGTGTAGTTCTTTCCGCCATCTCACCCAATTTGAGACTGGCTCTGGAGGGGTGTCAGGAGGATAAACCCGAGCACTGCCCTGTTGGGAAATTGTTTGTCCCAGACCAGTGGAAGAAGAGTGTGATGTCTGAGATTCATTGTTCCGCGTTGGCCGGTCATCCCGGAATTTTTGGTACCAGAGACTTGGTGAGTCGGTCCTTTTGGTGGCCTACTTTGTCTCGTGACGTCAGGGAGTTTGTGCAGTCCTGTGGGACTTGCTCTTGCTCCAAGCCTTGCTCTCGCTCTAGTGGTTTGTTGATGCCATTGCCTGTGCCCAAGAGACCATGGACCCATATCTCTATGGATTTTATTTCCGATCTCCCTGTTTCTCAGAGAATGACCGTTTTCTGGGTGATTTGTGATAGGTTTTCCAAGATGATACATCTTGTGCCATTACCTAAGTTGCCTTCCTCCTCCGAATTGGTGCCTTTGTTCCTTCAGCACGTGGTTCGGTTGCACGGCATTTCTGAGAACATTGTGTCTGACAGAGGAGTCCAGTTTGTTTCCAGATTTTGGAGGACTTTTTGTTCTAAACTTGGTTGGTGTTCAATTGTCTTTCTCCTCTGCTTTTCATCCTCAGACCAATGGACAAACTGAGAGAACAAACCAGACATTGGAGACTTATCTGAGATGCTTTGTGTCTGCTGATCAAGATGACTGGGTCTCTTTTTTGCCTTTGGCTGAGTTTGCTCTTAATAATAGGGCAAGCTCTGCCACTTTGATGTCTCCATTTTTCTGCAATTTTGGGTTTCACCCTCGATTTTCTTCGGGACAGACAGAGGCTTCTGTTGTCCAGTGTTGACTCTGTTGGGAGCGTATGCAGCAGATTTGGGACCAGGTAGTGGAGAGGTTGTCCCTCTCTCAGGAGAAGGCCAGCGGGTTGCCAACCGGGCATAGGACTGATGGTCCTCGGTTTCAAGTGGGGGACTTGGTCTGGTTTGTCCTCAAGAAATATCCCTATGAGAGTTGCATCTCCTAAGTTTAAGCCTAGGTTTATTGGACCTTATAAGATCATGGAGATTCTTAATCCTGTTTCCTTTCGTTTACTTCTTCCAGGGACATTTAAGATCCATAACGTGTTCCACAAGTCCTTATTGAAGAGTTTGTCGAGCCAGTGGTTCCTATGGCTGCGCCCCTGACCCTGTTTTGGTTGAGGGCAATCTGGAGTATGGGTTGAGAAAATATTGGATTCTCGTTTTTCTAGACGGAAACTCCAGTATTTGGTTAAGTGGAGAGGTTATGGTCAGGAGGACAATTCTTGGGTGTTTGCTTCGGACATCTATGCTAGGAGACTGATCCGTGCATATCACAGAGCTCATCCTGACCGACCTGGTTGCACTAATGAGGGTTCGGTGACCCTACTCAAGGGGGGGTACTGTTATGAATGTTTTAGAAATGAGTTCTGAGCAGAAGCTCCCCTGGTGGTTGCAAACAGTACTGAACCATTCAATGAGGATTGGCAATCAGGGATCACGGACTGGCTGGATATAAGGGAGGTTTCCCCCATCATGGTTGCCGGTGATCAATTGTTCTTGTCTCAACGTTGTTTCCTGGTTCACTTGGAAGCTTGCTGAGTCTTGCCTCTTCTCCTGCTCTCAGATAAGATATTTTCTGTTTTTTGTTTTTGTGCTTGCCATTTGTATATTTCTCTGCATTTCTGTGAGGTTGGCCAGGTTCCCTCCCGGGGGGCTTGGTCTCCTCTCGGTTCCTCTGGAGCCATTGTTGTTTGTTCATTTGCCTTTTCCAGTTTTTTTTCTGTGGCTGCGGCTTAGTTTTGTTACACCAGAGAACTGATTTAGGTGGTAGAGGTCGTGTGATCTCAGGTGTTTTTGCAATTAGTAGCGTTGTTTTTTTTTTAGGGATTTTTTTGGATTGCAGTAAGTATCCTTCCTACCTTTTCTGTCTAAGTCAGATTGGGCCCCAGCGTTTGCTCATACTATTTTCTGTCTGTGTCTGTATTTCCTCTTGTCTAACCGCCATTACATGTTTGGGGGTTTCCCTATGTTCTTTGGGGATCTGCTCCGGGGCAGATAGCTTTCCTCTTTCTATCTTTAGGTGTAGTTAACCTCTCAGGCTGTGACGAGGCGTCTAGGACCAATGTAGGAACGCTCCACGGTGCCTTTAGTTGTGGTGGTTAGTCAGGTACTGCAGTCCAGTAGATTCCAACCTCTCTGGTGTATTGCCGTTTTTGCCTGCTCTCCTCAATACCAAAACACAACAGTTTTCTCCCACATATGGGGTATCAGCATACTCAGGACAAATTGGACAACAACTTTTGGGGTCCAATTTTCTCCTGTTACCCTTGGGAAAATAAAAAGTTGGAGACTAAAAGATCATGTTTGTGGAAAAAATATGATTTTTTTATTTTCATGCTCGGGCGTTATAAACTTTAGTGAAACACCTGGGGTTCAAAGTTCTCACCACACCTCTCGATAAGTTCCTTGAGGGGTCTAGTTTCCAAAATGGTGTCATTTGTGGATGGTTTCCACTGTTTAGTTACATCAGGAGCTCTCCAAACACGACATGGCGTCCAGCCAATTCTGCGTTGAAAAAGTCAAACGGCGCTCCTTCCCTTCCGAGCTCTGCCATGCACCCAAACAGTGGTTTACCTCTACATATGGGGTATCATCGTACACAGGACAAATTGCACAATAACTTTTGGGGTCTTGTTACCTTGGGAAAATAAAAATTGGGGTGAAAAGATAATTTTTGTGGAAAAAATATGATTTTTTAAATTTACGGCTCTACGTTATATACTTGTGTGAAGCACTTGGGGGTTCAAAATTGCTCACCACGGATCTAGATAAGTTCCTTAGGGGGTCTAGTTTCCAAAATGGGGTCACTTGTGGGGGGTTTCCACTGTTTAGGCACATCAGGGCTCTCCAAATGCAACATGGCGTCCAAATCTCAATTCCAGCCAATTTTGGTTGGAAAAAGTCAAATGGTGCTCCTTCCATTCCGAGCTCTGCCGTGCGCCCAAACAGTGGTTCCCCCCCACATATGGGGTATCAGCATACTCAGGACAAATTGGACAACAACTTTTGTGGTCCAATTTCTCCTGTTACCCTTGGAAAATAAAAAATTGGTGCCTAAAAGATAATTTTTGTGGGGAAAAAATAGGATTTTTTATTTTCATTCTGGGCATTATAAACTTGTGTAAAGCACTTGGGGGTTCAAAGTGCTCACCACAGATCTAGATAAGTTCCTTAGGGGGTCTAGATTCCAAAATGGGGTCACTTGTTGGGGGTTTCCACTGTTTAGGCACATCTGGGGCACTGCGAACGAACATGACCCCCATCAATGTCTGCATTCCAAAACGTTATTACTTCCTTTCCAAGCCCTGCCGTGCTCCCAGTTTCCCCCCACATATAGGGTATCAGCGTACTCAGGACAAATTGTACAACAACTTTTGGGGTCCAATTTCCTTGGGAAAAATCAAAAATTTGGGACTAAAAAATCATTTTTGTGAAAAATTGTTTTTTTTTCTCACCCAGGCATTATAAACTTTTGTGAAACACTTGGGGGTTCAAATTGCTCACAACAGATCTAGATAAGTTACATAGGGGTTAGTTTCCAAAATGGTGTCACTTGTGGGGGATTTCCACTGTTTAGGCGCATCAAAGGCTCTCCAAACACGACATGGCGTCCAATCACAATTCCAGCCAATTTTGTTTGAAAAAGTGAAATGGCGCTCCTTCCCTTAGGAGCTCGCCGTGTGCCCAAACAGTGGTTTCTCCCACATATGGGGTATTGGCGTACTCAGGAGAAATTGCACAACTTTATCTATACATTTTCTCCTTTTACCCTTGTGAAATGAAAAAGTTTGTAAAAGATCATTTTTGTGACTAAAAAGTTAAATATTCATTTTTTTCCTTCCACGTTGCTTCAGCTCCTGTGAAGCACTTGAAGGTTAATAAACTTATTGAATGTGGTTTTGAGTACCTTGAGAAGTGCAGTTTTTAGAATGGTGTCACTTTTGGGTATTTTTCCGCCAATGACCCTTAAAGTGACTTCAATGTGAGTGGTCCCTAAAAAAAAAGGCTTTGCAAATTTTGTTGTAAAAATGAGAAATCGCTGGTCAACTTTTAACCCTATAATCTCCTAACAAAAAAAATTTTGGTTCCAAAATTGTGCTGATGTAAAGTAGACATGTGGAAATGTTATTTATTAATTATTTTGTGTGACATATTTCTCTGTTTTATGGGAATAAAAATTAAAAGTTTGAAAATTGCAAAATTTTCAAAATTTTCGCCATATTTGCGTTTTTTCAAAAATAAATGCAAGTTATATCGAAGAAATTTTACCACTAACGTGAAGTACAATATGTCACGAGAAAAACATTCTCAGAATCGCAAAGACCAGTTGAATCTTTCCAGAGTTGCAACCTCATAAAGAGACAGTGGTCAGAATTTGTAAAAATTGGCCCGGTCATAACGTGCAAACCACCCTTGGGGGTGAAGGGGTTAAAAGCCTGTGACAGGGTCACTGGCACAGTGTATGAAGGGAGATATGTGTCACTCTGCATTAGCGTCAGTGATGTAAAACCAGAATAGTTTTCCTCCAGATGCTCTGTGGTGAGAAGGTTAAGCTATGTTATGGGCTAGGTTTAGTGAACCTTCATAGAGCAGGGGGAGGAGGTCCACTGCACTCCACCTGCAGAGTCCTGACAGGACCTGTGTGAGGTCAAGGTCATGTGATCATCACATGGAGTGTTAAAATACCTGGCCATGAGAGTCAGTGGATGTAAGGTCTGTGTATCTGTTTCTGAAACTCAGTTTGTTCGTCGGCCATTTTGCTTTCTGTTTTGCTGCAGCTATCTTGCCCTCAGTTAAAATGGAGTTTTCCAGCTTGCATGTTCCCGCCCTGATTCTCTCCGTTTGCTTCTTAAACAGCCACACCTGAGCAATCAGTGCTTCAGAATCTAGCCTGCAGTGAACCTGTGTTCGACTCCTGAAGCCTTGGACCTTGTACTCCAGCCATTTCTACTGAGAAACTCTGAAGCACTTGTGGGACTCTGAACTCTGCTCTTGAAAGGCCTCAAGTTTGCATGGACTTGCGGTTAACATAGAAGAAGATCTGAATCTGTTGTGGAGAGTTATTGATGAAACTTAAGATTACTTGGCCTGCTGTGTCTCCTGCTTCTGTGTTTGCAACCTGTGTGTTTTATTTTTGCCAATTTGTATGAAGCAATACAAGACTTTCTTTATCAACCTTTTGTCTCAAGTATTTTCATCGCACCCAAGCACAAGACGCTATATGAACTGTATACAACATACAAGATTCTGAAGCCAAACGTTAGTGTCTGCTGGGTCTGGAAAGGTTGTCTGCTGTACTGTGGATATCGGATGTCCCCGGTTGTACTTTCTGTGATGACAGTGGTTGTGACTTCTCACAACCATTCCAGGTGAGCAATTCCCTAAGTTTTTTTTCTGCAGTGTATCACAGGTAAACACTATTGTTTTTTTTTTTTCCTCTTCTCTTTTTGTCTGCTGAAACTCTGGATATCTATGTCTGGTTGAAAGCTTTCTGTGATGATAGTGGTTGTGACTTCTCACAACCATTCCAGGTGAGCAGTTCCCTTAAAGTTTTTTCTTTCTTCAGTGTTGCCACAGGTGAACACTATTGTTTTTTTTTTCTCTCCTCTTCTTCCAGAATCCTGTCTTAAAAGATCTGGAAAATGGAGGCCCGCATAAAGGAACTTTGTGGAGTGACTGATAATATCCTTGCAGATTTGCAGAATTTAAAGACCCGTTTTACAAATCTTCAGGACCTAAATAATCACAATTGCAAGTGGTTGGACAGACTACTCAGGATTTGCGAGCCAGGATTGAGGTTCGGAGGGGCAAGTCCAGGCTCCTGCCGTGTGGCCCCGAGTTCTGGGATTCCCAAAGTTGCCCCCTTTTCGTTTTGGTGGTGAACGTGAAAAATTCAGGGGATTTGTTAATCAATGTAATTTTTTTTTTTCGCACATGCTTCACAATTTCCTACTGAACATCTAAGGTGCTACATATTAATGATTGTTACCAACAAGGCTTTGATATGGGCAAACCCTCTGATGAGATGAGGATGATTGTTTGAATCACCTTGATGATTTTATTTCAGCCATGGGGCAGGTGTTTGATGACCCCAATCGAGGTTGCAACAGCTGAAGCAGCCATGTTAGCTTTGCGCCAAGGTAAGCACTCAGTAGCTGAATATGCCTTGGATTTCAGGAGATGGGCCCTTGATACCACCTGGGACAATTCCGCCAAAAAATCTATTTTTCGAAAGGGGTTACCCCACTAATTAAGGATGAACTTGCTCGTGCCGACCCTCCCACTGCGTTAGGTGACTTTATAACTACTGCAATCCGTATTGATACTCGTTAAATGAACGCAGGCAGAGAGATGGTTCGAAAGCAATCGTAACTAACCTTTTCCTACCTTCCTCTCCAGCTAAGGAACCTTTGAATAGGATTACACGGAACCTGAACCTGAACCCATGCAGGTAGACTCTTTACTACGACGGGTTAGTGATGCACGCAGGAACATCGTTTAAGGAGAATCTATGTTTTTATTTGTGTAAGTCAGGGCACTTTATTATTAACTGTCCCAGCCTTTCTGCAAGACTACTGCAGCACTCATTATTGTGAGTTTGCGAGAGGGGATCTGTCAGGTCCGAGCCTCAGGCTCCAGAGAGAGCTGCAGCAACAGATCTTGATTTCTCGGACTTAAACTCCGTTACCTCTGAGGAGTTGACTGTGTAAATGCTGCCATCTTTCAAGTTTCCTCAGCGGTGTCCCAGCTGAGTTGTAAGAAAAACAATTCTCACTGTTTTCTTTCCATCAAACTCTGGGTTGACTCAGCCTGGTGTCTAGCTCTGCCATGATCGACTCAGGTGCAAGTGGAAATTTTATGGATGTCTCCTTTGCTCTAAAACAGGGATACGTTCAGTGAAGAAGGCTGCTCCAGTACAGATGGAAACTGTGGATGGCTCCCTGCTGACCTCTGGACCAGTGGATCAGGAAACAGAGCCTTTAAAGGTTCTTATGGGTAAAGATCATCAAGAGAAACTGTCCTTTATGCTTATCTCTTCTCCTCACTTTCCCATTATTCTAGGGCTACCATGGCTGCAGGCTCAGAATCCTACCATTAACTGGGAGACCAAGGAATTACACTTTCCAGAGAAACAGATGAGTCAAAAATTTCAGCTTGCTCTGTTCCTAAAGGAACCATGTCAGTCCCTGAATTACCAGCTGTATACCAGGACTATGTGGATTTATGTGACAAGAAGAACGCTGACCAGCTTCCTCCTCACCGTCCATATGATTGTCCAATTGAATTATTGCCTGGAGCAGAGATACCTTTTGGTAAGATCTACCCCCTGGCGGGGCCCGAGCTGAAGGCTTTAAAAGAGTACATAGACGAAAATCTAGCCAAGGGCTTCATACGCCCCTCTTCATCTCCTGCAGGGCACCCATATTCTTTGTAAAGAAGAAAGATGGATCCCTGAGACCATGCGTAGACTATAGGGAACTTAATAAGGTTACTATTAGAAACCGTTATCCATTGCCTTTAATCCCTGAGTTATTGGAGAGAGTGCGACATGCCAAAATTTTTTCTAAACTAGATCTTCGTGGGGCCTATAACTTAGTCCGTATTAGACCTGGGGATGAATGGAAGACTGCATTCAGGTCACGCTATGGACACTTTGAATATCTGGTTATGCCTTTTGGTCTGAGTACCGCCCCAGCCACTTTCCAACACTTGGTGAATGACATCTTCAGGGATCTCCTAGATACATTCGTGGTAATTTATTTGGATGATATTTTAATTTTTTCTAACTCCACAGAGGAACATCATGGACATGTGAGAATGGTCTTGGAACGTCTAAGACAAAATCATCTTTACATCAAGCTTGAAAAGTGTGAATTCCATAAGACCGAAATTCAATTTCTGGGGTATGTACTGTCTACACAAGGAATTAGTATGGATGGAAGTAAAACCCAAGCCATCAATGATTGGCCAAGTCCTAGAAATGTGAAGGAGGTACAGCGCTTCATCGGGTTTGCAAACTTCTATAGACGTTTCATTAGAAATTTCTCTGAGGTAGTGTCACCTATCACCCAACTTACCCGGAAAGAGTCTAAGTTCTCCTGGACTCCCCAAGCCCAGGAAGCATTTTCCCGTCTAAAAGATAAATTTACCACTGCACCTATCCTAGTACATCCCAACCCAGAGCTTGCCTTCATAATAGAGGTGGATGCTTCAGACTGTGCCGTGGGAGCTATACTCTCTCAGAGAACAGGTGAGAAGAATATCTTGCATCCCTGTGCCTTCTTTTCCCAGCAGTTTGTCTTCGGCTGAGAAGAACTACGATGTGGGCAATAGAGAGTTGTTGGCCATTATTGCCGCCTTCAAAGAATGGAGACACCTTCTTCAAGGAGCTGCACAGCAAATAGTCGTTCTGACAGATCATCGTAATCTTGAGTTTATCAGGTCGGCTAAGTGCCTGACTCCTCGCCAGGCTCGCTGGAATCTTTTCTTAAACCAATTTAATTTTATTATTTCTTATAGACCAGGATCGCGCAATGGAAAGGCTGATGCACTCTCTAGGATTTACTCAGCAGAGACACGTCCAATTACTCCTCCTAAGACTATTCTTCCTGACTCTAGATTCCTAGGAGTGATTCATCATCAAGACCTAATTAAAGACATCAAGGAAGCATACCATGCGGATTTCTTTTTGGCTCAACCCCCAAGGGACGTAAGTCTTGTCTTTAAGAATGGTGTGTGGATTCTGGGACAACGTCTGTATATACCTGAAACAGTCAGATTGAGAGTATTGCAACTCATTCACGATTCCAAAATAGCCGGGCATAGAGGAATTCTAAAGACACAGGAATTTCTTTCTCGTTTCTTTTGGTGGCCCACTTGTAGGAAGGATGTTTTGGACTATGTCACTTCGTGTGAGGTTTGTGCAAGATGCAAAACACCTCGCTCTTCACCAACTGGTCTGTTACAGCCTCTTCCCACCCCGTCCCGCCCGTGGGATCCATTTCTATGGACTTCATTGTGGAATTACCAACCTCTCAAGGGAAGAACACTATTCTAGTGGTGGTTGATCGTTTAACAAAGGCAGCTCATTTTATCCCTTGTGTCGGCTTACCCACTGCAAAACAGACATCAGATTTGATGATTAAAGATGTGTTTCGTTTACATGGAGTACCGGATGAGGTTATTTCGGATCGAGGGGTGCAATTCACTTCTAGGTTTTGGCAAAATTTCTGTGCAGCATTGGACATTAAAGTAAACCTTTCTTCTGCTTTTCATCCCCAGACTAATGGACAAACCGAACGAACCAATCAAACCCTGGAGCAGTATCTCCGCTGCTTTATCTGCCACCTACAGGATGATTGGGTGGATCTACTTCCATTGGCTGAGTTCTCTTACAACAACTCTCAGAGTGCCTCCACTAAACAGTCTCCTTTTTTCTCTAATTTAGGTTATCATCCTAACATTCTACCACGATTTCCCATAGAGACGCCTTTGCCAGCAGTGGCTGAAAGAGTCACGACTTTACAGAAGAATATGGATCTTCTAAAGGAGAATCTGGAATCGGCTCAGGAAAGGTACAAGAAGGCAGCAGATAAATTTCGTAAACCTGCACCAGCTTTTAAGGTAGGAGACCTGGTCTGGCTGTCAACCAGAAATCTTAAGTTAAGGATTCCATCGTCTAAGTTGGGACATAAGTACATTGGACCCTATAAAATCAGTAAGATTATAAGTGCCGTTGCTTGTCGTCTTCAATTGCCCAGAACTATGAGAATCCACCCTGTCTTTCATGTATCCCTACTAAAGGCTGCAACACCCAATACGTTTCCTGGACGTTCTTCTCCTTGCCCTGACCCAGTGCTAGTCGATGGTCAGGAAGAATTTGTGGTGGAAAGGATTTTAGATTCCAGGTTGTATAGAAATCAGTTACAATATCTGATTAAATGGCAGGGCTACCCAGTGGAGGACAACTCATGGGAGCCAGTCAATAACGTTAATGCTCCTCGCTTGCTCCGTCAGTTTCATCAGAGGTACCCACACAAGCCTGGTCTGAGGTCATCCGGAGGTTGCCCCTAAGGGGGGAGTAATGTAAGGTTCTGTGTATCTGTTTCTGAAACTCAGTTTGTTCGTCGGCCATTTTGCTTTCTGTTTTGCTGCAGCTATCTTGCCCTCAGTTAAAATGGAGTTTTCCAGCTTGCATGTTCCCGCCCTGATTCTCTCCGTTTGCTTCTTAAACAGCCACCTGAGCAATCAGTGCTTCAGAATCTAGCCTGCAGTGAACCTGTGTTCTGACTCCTGAAGCCTTGGACCTTGTACTCCAGCCATTTCTACTGAGAAACTCTGAAGCACTTGTGGACTCTGAACTCTGCTCTTGAAAGCCTCACGTTTGCATGGACTTGCGGTAACATAGAAGAAGATCTGAATCTGTTGTGGAGAGTTATTGATGAACTTAGATTACTCTGGCCTGCTGTGTCTCCTGCTTCTGTGTTTGCAACCTGTGTGTTTATTTTTGCCAATTTGTATGAAGCAATACAAGACTTTCTTTATCAACCTGTGTCTCAAGTATTTTCATCGCACCCAAGCACAAGACGCTATATGAACTGTATCACATACATTACAGTGGATGTGGTGTGCTGAGAGAGCAGGAACTCCCACATAGCTCCCGGAGGAGGTGGACGCTGTGTGTGTTACCTACAGTGAAGCCTGCAGGGCAAGGACTCAGTTAAACTTTACCTTTGATTTTTGTTTTACCATTATGCCAGAAATGCTCTGCTTATTTTTCCTGAACCCTGCTTAAGTTTACGCTGTCCATAATAAACTAGTAGGTGAACTACTACCAGTACGTTTCCTGTGTCTACCTGGTGAAGCAGTTGAGGTAGTCAACCCCTCACACCCCTCACTGTATGTCGTAAAGATGAAACCGAAAAACAATGGCTGAATTTAGTTGTATTTCACCCCACTTGCAATTTTCTTTTGTTTGTCAGTCAATTACATGTTAAAGAGTTTGGTGTCTTTCAATACTCTTGGAAGAAGGAGAATATCCTTCTGAAAATATAACCATTTGTTATCTCATTTCCATAGAGAATCACCCAATGAATAGGGTGTATGGTACACCGTATACATGCATAGACTGGCTGTTGAATGATTGGTAAATGGCTCAATGGTTTCAAATGTCATCATTGACATAAATTTTATGTGGACGTTGTTTTACATCAGCTTCTCCCATTTTCTATGAACAGTGGCTGATCTCTACAAGAATTTACTGCCCATTGAAATGAAGGTTGTAAAATATCACACACATTTGAGTAGCTGATGTATTGGAAATGGATCATTGATTGTATAGTGCTTGTTGTGCACTGTAATGTGACCGATTTATCATTATTCCACTGGATAGATAAAACATTGAGCTGCCTACTACAAGTCAGGAGACATAACCTGCTAAATATACAGTACAGACCAAAAGTTTGGACACACCTCATTTAAAGATTTTTCTGTATTTTCATGACTATGAAAATTGTAAATTCACACTGAAGGCATCAAACCTATGAATTAACACATGTGGAATTATATACTTAACAAAAAAGTGTGAAACAACTGAAAATATGTTTTATATTCTAGGTTCTTCAAAGTAGCCACCTTTTGCTTTGATGACTGCTTTGCACACTCTTGGCATTCTCTTGATGAGCTTCAAGAGGTAGTCACCGGAAATGGTTTTCACTTCACAGGTGTGCCCTGACAAGTTTAATAAGTGGGATTTCTGGCCTTATAAATGGGTTTGGGACCATCAGTTGTGTTGTGCAGAAGTCTGGTGGATACACAGCTGATAGTCCTACTGAATAGACTGTTAGAATTTGTATTATGGCAAGAAAAAAGCAGCTAAGAAAAATGAGTGGCCATCATTACTTTAAGAAATGAAGGTCAGTCAGCCCGAAAAATTGGGGAAACTTTGAAAGTGTCCCCAAGTGCAGTTGCAAAAACCATCAAGTGCTACAAAGAAACTGGCTCACATGAGGAAAACCCCAGTAAAGAAAGACCAAGAGTCACCTCTGCTTCTGAGGATAAGTTTATCCAAGTCACCAACCTCAGAAAGTGCAGGTAAACAGCAGCTCAGATTAGAAACCATGTCAATGCCACACAGAGTTCTAGCAGCAGACACATCTCTACAACAAATGTTAAGAGGAGACTTTGTGCAGAAGGCCTTCATGGTAAAATAGCTGCTAGAAAACCACTGCTAAGGACAGGCAACAAGCAGAAGAGACTTATTTGGGCTAAAGAACACAAAGAATGGACATTAGACCAGTGGAAATCTATGCTTTGGTCTGATGAGTCCAAATTTGAGATCTTTGGTTCCAACCACTGTGTCTTTGTGCGACGCAGAAAAGGTGAACGGATGGACTCTACATACCTGGTTCCCACCGTGAAGCATGGAGGAGGAGGTGTGATGGTTGTGCTGTTCCATTTGGCTGGTTTATGTATTGTGTTATTTCCATGCCATGTATAATCTATTTTTGCATGCTCTCTGCTGTCACCTGGTGGCCTTTCTGTGTGGCAGCCTGTAACTACGGTAAGTAATTCTGGTACATGCCTTTCACTTCCTGTGCTGAGATCACTGCTTCTTCCTGTTAGCAGTCATTTGTTTTCTTAGTTATTTATGGGGGAGACACGCTTTGCACCGAGCTGTGAAAGGCATCAGTTTTCGACCACCCCATACATTTTCGCTGCTCACACTTGCAGCCATACTTGGTGCTACATCTTCCTGCACCTCATTTCACCTGCATTTCTGGAGAAGTTACTGTATACCAATCATAAGCTGTATGTCCAGATTTCCAAATAAACAAGTCTGGACTTCACAATCCCTGGTGTGCATCATCTCTCCAAACGCTGAACAGCACTGGTCCTGTCTGCTCTGCATGAGGAAGCGGAAGGTAGGAAAACTCTCCCAGCCCCAATCAACTATACCTCCATTCGCCTCATGTGGGGACAGAACAGTTGAAAACTGCCTTGAAGCCCGGCCAGAATTACCTTTATATCCCTATCCACGTGTCCTGCGCTCTGCCTGCTCACATACTGCAGCCCTGCTCTGCTAATAAACTGTCTGCAGTGTCACCCCAGACCGCATTGTGCATAGAGACTCTCTGTATGTCATACTACATCGATGCAGATTGTCGAACTGTAAAACCCCACAATTCTCTAAAAACACCTTGGGAATCTTACCAGGACATCTTAACTAAGCTGCACTGCAATTTCCGGCCCCCAATTCAAAAGTTCAGTTTCTTAAAGAGACAACGCACCCTAAATCAAAATGGCTGAAAAAGACCCTGCGCAGTCTCCCACTGCTGAAACAGAGCAAATACAACCTGACACTGCCCATCATGAAGACCAGGAAGCAGAACCCACACTTCCAGGAGACCAAGTAGTTCGACAAAAACGCTCTGTCAAACCAACCATAAAAGCTGTCGAAAATTATCACAATACGAAGGATGAGTACAATGACAACCTGGACGACCTGTGGGAGCGAGTTACCTCACTCATGTCAAGCGTCCAACGCCACAAAGATGATGCAGTGAGTTTACAGGATACTATAAGACGGCTAGAAACGGCCCATGGTAGATACAAGAGACTGTCAGCAAGGTATGCCGCCTTCCTAAAAGACTCTAATATTGACGAAGCCTCATCAGAGTTATGCAAAGTAGATTCCACAGAGAAAGGAACGCCGCCGTGCAAGACGCCAAAGATAAAGCGGAGCTCCATATTGCTCATCTGCAAGAATCAAGATCCCACAGGTCAGGCTCATCCAGACGCTCTTATCGGTCGTACAAATCATCCTACTCAAGAACTTCAGCCCTCAGCGACAGAATTCTAGAGGCCCGCTTAAATGCAGAGAGATCCAAACTAAGACGTTCCTTTACAGAAAAGAAAGCAGATGCAGAGGCAGTAGCCAAGAAAGCTAAAGCAGAGGCAGTAGCCAAGAAATCAGAAGCAGAGGCAGTAGCCAAGAAAGCTGAAGCAGAGGCAGTAGCCAAGAAAGCTGAAGCAGAGGCAGTAGCCAAAAAAGCTGAAGCAGAGGCAGAAGCCAAGAAAGCAGAAGCAGAGGCAGAAGCCAAGAAAGCAGAAGCAGAGGCAGAAGCCAAGAAATCAGAGGCAGAAGCAGAAGCTCAAGCAAAGATTCTTCAAACACAAATGGAGGAAGAAATCGCGCTAGCCGAAGTACAGTCATGGACAAAAGTTTTGAGAATGACACAAATATTAATTTTTACAAAGTCTACTGCTTCACTTTTTCTAATGGCAATTTTCATATACTCCAGAATGTTATAAAGAGTGATCAGCTTAACAGCAATTACTTGCAAAGTCAATATTTGGCTAGAAAATGAACTTTATCCCCCAAAACACATTTCAACATCATTGCAGCCCTGCCTTAAAAATACCAGCTGACCTCTTTTCAGTGATTGCTCCATTAACAAAGGTGTGGGTGTTGATGAGGACATGGCTGGAGATCAATCTGTCATGATTAAGTAAGAATGACACCACTGGACACTTTAAAAGGAGGCTGGTGCTTGGCATCATTGTTTCTCTTCTGTTAACCATGGTTAGAAACACGTGCAGTCATCATTGCAATGCACAAAAATGGCCTAACAGGGAAGAGTATCGCAGCTAGAAACATTGCACCTCAGTCAACAATCTATCGCATCATCAAGAACTTCAAGGAGAGAGGTTCCATTGTTGCCAAAAAGGCTCCAGGGCGCCCAAGAAAGACTAGCAAGCGCCAGGAACGTCTCTTAAAAGTGTTTCAGCTGCGGGATCGGGCTACCAGCAGTGCAGAGCTTGCTCAGGAATGGCAGCAGGCAGGTGTGAGTGCATCTGCACGCACTGTGAGGCGGAGACTCTTGGAGCAAGGCCTGGTCTCAAGGAGGGCAGCAAAGAAGCCACTTCTCTCCAGAAAAAACATCATGGACAGACTGATATTCTGCAAAAGGTACAGGCAGTGGACTGCTGAGGACTGGGGTAAAGTTATTTTCTCTGATGAATCCCCTTTTCGATTGTTTGGGACATCAGGAAAACGCCTCATTCGGAGAAGACAAGATGAGCGCTACCACCAGTCTTGTCTCATGCCAACTGTTAAGCATCCTGAAACCATTCATGTGCAGGGTTGCTTCTCAGCCAAGGGAATCGGCTCTCTCACAGTCTTGCCTAAAAACACAGCCATGAATAAAGAATGGTACCAGAATGTCCTCCAAGAGCAACTTCTCCCAACCCTCCAAGAGCAGTTTGGCGGTCAACAATGTCTTTTCCAGCATTATGGAGCACCTTGCCATAAAGCAAAGGTGATAACTAAATGGCTTGGGGAACAAAACATAGAGATTTTTGGTCCATGGCCTGGAAACTCCCCAGATCTTAATCCCATTGAGAACTTGTGGTCAATCATCAAGAGACGGGTGGACAAACAAAAACCTAACAATTCTGACAAAATGAAAGCATTGATTGTGCAAGAATGGACTGCTATCAGTCAGGATTTGGTCCAGAAGTTGATTGAGAGCATGCCAGGGAGAATTGCAGAGGTCCTGAAGAAGAAGGGTCAACACTGCAAATATTGACTTGCTGCATTAACTCATTCTAACTGTCAATATAAGCTTTTGTTACTCATATGTTTGCAATTATATTTCTGTCTGTGATAAAAACATTTGTCAAACACACATAAAAACCAGAGGGCAGCAGATCATGTGAAAATATAATATTTGTGTCATTCTCAAAACTTTTGGCCATGACTGTAAAAGTACTTGAGCAAGCATTGAAGCAAAACCTCGAACCGATTTGCCTACCACCACAGGAAGAAGACGACCCAGCTGTTCGTACCAGCGACAACGTGCAGAAACAGATATCTGCAGCGCACACCTTCTCCAGCGACGTTAAACCCAACATTGTGGAAACGCCCAAGTCGGCCCAACTTACGGTGTCGGTGGCACCAACAGCCTCCGCAGAAACCCAAGACCACGTCCCCTCAGGAGCATTCATCACCGCAAGACGACCACAAGGCGCACCCCAGCCCGCCTCCACAGTTCAAGCAGCAGTCATCAGAATATCCAGAGATTAAGCCACCACAGCTCAACCCTGCAGCAACATCATTTTACCCGGAACAATTCACCCTTCCATGCCACACAGCCTTTACGCCCAAGGGGCACCACATGCTAACACGGTAACAAGGAGTGAAGGATCAGAAATGTTCAAGTTTGCCAGGTTCATGGTGAGCAGAGAGCTAATCAACACCAGTCTCTCAAAATTCGACGACCGTGCAGAGAACTACAGAGCCTGGAAAGCAACCTTCAAGGCCGCCATTGCTGACCTCAACCTATCCGCGGAGCAGGAACTCGACCTCATGGTCAAATGGTTGGGTCCAGAATCCACAAACCGTATCAAGAGTCTTAGGACTGTCTATGTGGGACAAGCTGAAGCAGGTCTGGCTGCAGCCTGGCAGAGACTCGAAAGAACCTACGGCAGCACTGAAGCCATAGAAAAGTCCCTATTTAAGAGACTGCAGAATGTTCCAAGGATCAATCTTAAGGAAGCCCACAAACATCTGGACTTAAGTGATCTGCTTATGGAGCTGGAACTTGCGAAAAGAGACCCCCGTCTGTCTGGACTGTGCTACCTGGACACTGCCCATGGGGTGAACTCAATCGTCTCAAAGTTGCCACATAGTCTGCAAGAGAAGTGGGCAGTGTGCGTCTCCAGGTACAAAAGGTCACATGATGTCACCTTTCCTCCGCTCATTCAGTTCTGCAAGTTTGTCGATGAACAGGCCCAAATGAGGAATGACCCTAGACTAGACTTCCTGGAGTCTAACACTGCAGCTCCAGCAACACCCTCATAAAGGTATGAAAGTATCACACACAGACTTAAGGACTTGAGGAACAGTGTAAGTGTCAGGAAGACTAACCTGCCGCCACCTGCAGTACCCGCTGATAAGCAGTACACTATTCCGTCGAGGGATAAATCTTTCAATCGTGAGTGTCCCATTCACAAAAA